>LOJH01004012.1:0-11472 GCA_001685095.1 Ellobius talpinus
CTTGGAGTTAGACGGTTGTGAGCTACCATACGAGTGCTGGGAATTGAACCTGGGTCCTCTGGAAGAGCAGTCAGTGCTCTCAACCTCTGAGCCATCTCTCCAGGAATGTCTGATGCAGTGGTTCTCAACCTTCCTAATGCTGTGACCCTTTAATGCAGTTCCTTAGGTTGTAGTGACTCCAACCATAAAATTATTTTCATTACTAATTCATAACTGTAATTTTCCTGCTGTTATGAAACATCATGTAAATACCTGTTATGCTAACCCTATGAAAAGGCCAATCAACCCCCCTCAAAGGGATTGTGACCAATATGTTGAGAACCACTGGACTAGAGTTTTTGTTTTTCCTTGTGAAAAACATCTTTTACTGCAATAAAGTGTCACAAGATGGCTGTGTTCCTCTTTTATACTTTGTTGACATGTCATTTGTTTTATTGAGTAGAACAATGAGTAATAAAACCTGTATGGTGTGACTGCATGCATGCATGTATGTTTGCATAAGTGTAGATGCGTGTGCATATGGTAAAAGAGACCCTGTCTCAAACAAGGGGGGAAGGGAAAGACTGACAAACTGTCCTCTGACCTCCATAACATGCACAGTGGCACACACACATGGGAGGAGGCGTGTTTGAGAGTAAATTATAAAAGCTTATGGTTACGTCAGGTGCTAACAAAACAATGGTCAGGTGCCAGATCCAGTCCATGGCCATTTTTGTTTCCTCTTTCTTTCTTTTCTAAATAACTTATAAACTGACAATAGTTTTTTGTTTTTAAAAAGTGGAAAGAGAAAAGATTAAGCAAAATGTAAATATGACCTCAGTAGCTAGAGTGGTGGGTGGACAGAGATCAAACTGGTGCTCATAGAGGAAGCTACAGAAATACATGGATAAGAAATGTTTTAAAAGTTAAAATGGCAAAACAGGAAGGTACTCAGTTGACATGGAACTGGTGTAGGAGGGCCTTCTGTCTATGTGTTGCTTTCATTGGTTAATAAAGGAAGTGCTTTGAGCCTATAGCAGAGCTATAGGGGAACAGAGCTAGGCGGGGAAAACAACAAAATGCTGGGAGAAAGGAGGCAGAGTTAGGAAGAAGCTGTGGAGCTGCAGGATACAGATGCTGAGAATTCTACCTGGTAAGCCACAGCCATGTGGCGATATACAGATTAATAGAAATGGGTTAANCTGGTGTAGGAGGGCCTTCTGTCTATGTGTTGCTTTCATTGGTTAATAAAGGAAGTGCTTTGAGCCTATAGCAGAGCTATAGGGGAACAGAGCTAGGCGGGGAAAACAACAAAATGCTGGGAGAAAGGAGGCAGAGTTAGGAAGAAGCTGTGGAGCTGCAGGATACAGATGCTGAGAATTCTACCTGGTAAGCCACAGCCATGTGGCGATATACAGATTAATAGAAATGGGTTAAATTAATATAAGAGTTAACCAATAAGAAGTTAGAGCTAATGGGCCAAGCAGTGTTTTAATGAATACAATTTCTGTGTGGTTATTTCGGGGCTAAGCTAGCCAGGCTGCCTGAACGAACAAGCGGGCCCTCCTCCTAATGGAATTGCTGGTACATTGTTACAACTCATTGGTGACATCTAATTGACATTCTTTGGAATACAGTTTGGCTATGGATACCATAGTACCATGAAGTATTTCTCCTAAAGAATACATATTCTTTCTGTTCTGCACTGGTGTTCATAATATGAAAAATGGAAACTATTGGGTAAATAATTACAGAGTGCTGAGTTGACTGAAGATAGTAATCAAATACATTTTGAACACTAAGGCAAGAGGACGAAACATGGCAATGTTTCTTAGAAAAAAAACCTTTTGAGTTGAAATTTGATGCATTTTGACCCATGGTATTGTAAGCTGTTCATGGAAATCTGAAAAGGGTCTATGACAGAAATACTTTAAATATTTCATTTATCGTCAAAAATGTTGTCCTAAAATCATTAAATCAGTTCTCTTCCTTGATATAAACTGCATATTTTTATACCTTACTTCTTTCAGCTAGATGCAGGTGTGCCAGAAAAAATAAGCCTGATTTCCAGGGATGAGAAGAGTGTGCTGGTGGTGACGTACAGTGACCTAAAACGCTGCTTTGAAAATACCTTTCAAGAACTGATTGCGGCTGCAAATGGTCAATTGTAGTACTTACTAAAATGTCCACAGGGCATGGTGAAGGCCCAAGCCTACAACCAGTTGCACTATGGTGAACGGTCCTTCGTCTCCTGCCAGCAGGAGAATGAGCAGGAAGGAGTGAAGCTTCTTGCACTTGGGTCAGGTGCACTGTTACTTGAGAGGAAGAATGTCTCACTTTCTACATACTCTGGCTGCCACAGGCCTCTGAAGAGTTATGTCCAGATCAAGGTCACCGTTTGGTGAATGATGCTCCTGCTTCTGTTTTTCCACTTGTGTATGCACTAATTTTAATTTTTTAAAGACTTTTTTTCTGATCTTTGGTCTCTTGCCACATTATATACTTATTAAGGGAACTATTTGCAAGGACATTGGGAAACAAAAAGAGGCAGCTTTTTGCCACTGAGAGATGCAGAATTTGCTTTTGGGGGATGGGCCAACTCAGTAGTTCATAGAAGTACAGTGTAATGAATAGTCCTTATGAGTAAGTATCGTATGCAAACTCTGCGTGCCACCTACCTTAGCTCAAATTGAAGCTTCTGTTGTGTTTAAGAACACACAAAGAGAAATATCAGTGAGTTGTCAGATATGAATTTTCCCTTATTTGTTAATTTAAATCCTTTTCCAGGTAACAATTGAACAGTAGCTGAAGGAGCAGGCCCTGCTCTTCTCCAGGTTCATCCAGAGCCTTCTTCAAAGAGCCTGCCAGTCAGATACACTTACATTGATGCAATTTTTAATAACAAAAATGAAATTGTGTTGAAGGCCTAAAGTTAAGGAGTTATATTACTTTAGGGTCTTTCCAGTTTGCTTTTTTTTTTGCCTTTGTACTACAGCTTTATAATGGTACTTTACACTGGATACAGACTCAGAGACTGTTGAGAAGGTGAACTGAGCACAGCAGTCAGTGGTCTGATGCTCTGCAGTCCGACCCTGGAGGGGCACTTCTCTGCTGTGCCTTTGCACTCACTGCTTAACCCAAAGGAACAGGACTTTTGATAAAACTCACTCTGCAGGATCTTCCTGAGAAGCCCATCTTACAAGTTTGCAATTTTCCTCCTTGAAACTTTGTTACTATTTGGACATACAGTTGTTGCCAAACTTGAGTATTCATGGGATTTGTGGTCACTTCAATATTGAAGACTGCCAAATACATACGATTTTCTCCTAAGGCCGCCTTGAAGACTTCATCTCCTTCCCAGCACTGAGTGTTCAATTTGCTCTAGGTGTGCAGCAGGAAGAAAATGTGGAGGAGACTCAGAAGGTCAGGACAGTCTCCAAGCACTTGCAGCTGATGTTACTGTCTTCATTTTTAACAAGCATACATATTTGTATATTTCAGAGAAGTTTTTTAACATTTCTCTGTCCACTTTTTTATAAGCTTTAAATGATTTCTCTCTGCCTTGAGATTTGCATCAAGAAAAAAAAGCACCTCTCTTCACCACAAGCTTTGGAGACTAGAGACACACTTCACATGTTTAACAAGCACGTCTGCATCCACGAGTGGTAGCATCAGTTGTTAACGAGAAAATCAATTACTGCATTTGATCTGAATGGATTTTTAAAGAACATAATGTTCAATATTCAAAGGATAATGAGCATTTGCCACCATGATGTTCCTTTTGTTTAAAAGGAACAAGAACTTTCGATGTAACACACAAGAGTCTTTATCATTAGCTCATGTATTTGAGGAAGAGCAGCTGTCTTTTTATATGTTTTTGACAAATCATATTGTAATTCTTTTGTACAAAAAAGAACTACTTGTATTCTAGAAGAAATATGAAATGCTTAATTTATAAGCGGGCTGGAGATTTTTTCCAATATTGTTTTCTTTGAAAATGAAAGGGGATCATCTATTTTAGTTTTGGGGGCCTGGGAACTTTTTGAAAATTTTCATTTGTGGACCAATTTTATGTGAATGCTAAAGAAGGGCAGGGGTAAATTAGGGCTTGAATCTCTCGTTCCGCATAGACCAGCAAACTTCCCCTCTGCAAGGCAGGTTCACATCACAAACCCAAGAGTCTGCGTTGGAAATGCTAGTCCGCTTCAGTCCCTAGTAACCTCAGGGCTTGGTTTGGGTAGTAAAGATAGTCAGCTGAACGTTTTCATGAGTAAATATTGTCAGCCAGAAAACAGTTGGTATCGGATAAATGCATATTTTTTTAGCTTTGTTTTATATTTATTTTTCATTTCTCTTTTATTGGGAATGGTTTTCAAAAGAACTCTTCAGTTCTGCTTTGGTGTTTTTTGCAGGGAGTTTTTTTTTATTTTTTCTTTAATTTTGAGGGTTTTTTTGCAGGGGGGTTGGGTTTTTTTGTTCTGTTTGGTTGGTTTTTTGGTTTGGCTTTTTTTTTAAGGGAGCCCTCTTTTTCACAATGTAAACCCACTTAGGAGGTTGTCTGAAAGTTAATATTTTAGTTCATAGGAAGACTTTAATATCTGAGAGTATTGAATTAAGGATGTGAACTCCCCATAACTTCCTGTTATGACAGACACAGCACGGAAAGGACAACCCTTGAAATCATGTAGTGTCACTCATTTCTGTGCCTATTTGAAATCCTGTTAGTGTATTTACTTCATTGCAGACACCTTTGAGGGTGCCCTTGTATTTTGTTTTGACCTTGGTTCTGTCATTTGGATATCAACATTGTCCCTAAAAAGCACCAGTATGTTAAGTTCTAACGTCACAATCCCAGTATCTGTTGCTCATCTTTAACCCTATTTTCAGTCTCTATGTGTATAGCAGTATTTTTTAATAAAGAATTACAGAGATAAACTTGTTTTTGTTCTGTTATTATTATTACCAGGTCATATAACATAGTGGTGTTGGTCTTGATTGGGTTTTGAAAATTACTACCTATGTATTTTGAAGAACTGCTGCCTTTGGGTAAAATGGTAGCAGATTAGATTGGTGGTTTATCGGTTGCTTTTTGATTCATGTCTCCTGTGTGCTGGGTCTGTGCTGAAACTAAGACTTCAGATAGGAGGAGATTTTGTATAAGGCTGTGTAAGAAACTACTTATCTGACAAGACGGACTGACATGGAGCTAGTTTCCCCCCCCCCGCTTTGGGGAAGGACCCCAGGGCCTCACAAAAGCTAGCTGTGCAGCTTCCACTTGAGCTGCACCTGTAGCTAAGTGTGCCTCAGTGCTCAGTTTGCCATGTGGAGGAGAGAGACTCTGCCAGTTTCTCCAAAAAAAACATTCCTCAAGGATAAGTTGTTTAAAAAAAATTGTTGGCATTTGTTGAGCTTGAATAGTATTTTATTGTTGAGTTCCCCCACCCTCAGTACGTTTGAAATTTCTGTGATTTGAAGAATTGAAACTATAGGATGGAAAAGTAGTCAAGACTTGAGGCTTAGGGTGAAGATGGCAGAGTGATCAAGGAAAGGAGATTGCTTCCAGCTGAGAGACTGGCAGATGGCCTGACTATAGGGCAGGAGGACTTTTGTATAGAAAGTAATTTGTAGATAGTCATGGATCCAGATAGGAATAAAAATGGAGACTAATTTGGAAGGTTTTTTATGAAACGATGTTGTTAAAGCCAGGCCAGTGTTGCATTTGATGAAATCCAACAAAAGCAATGGTGCAGCTCTCAGTTCCACCTCCCTGTAGTCTTACAGCTCGGGGGCACTGGATTGTTATAACAAGAACCCACAGGGCTCTTGTGAAACCTCCTTCCACAGAGACTACAGGGCAGAAGGAGAAAGGTTGCTATTTTAAACCTGTGCCTTTAAGTCTTCCTAACAACAGTGTGAGGAGGGGGTAAGAATCCAGCTGGCAGCAGCAAGGCCCGCATTTCCCCTCTGAGCGGGTGAAGCCCTCTATGTACCTGGCCAAGCAGCTCACCCCACAGTCCCACAGTGGAGTGAACTTGGGATTCACTCCTCAGATACTTACTGTCTATTTTATGTCAGATGTAGTTCTCAAAGCCAAGGGAAGATACTTTTCTGGGGTTTGGAACTTCCATCTGTTTCTTGTCATTCCAGGGACAGTTATTGCAGTTGTATTGGCACTGAGTTAATTATGATCTAGACATGCTCTAAACCATACAGAAGAGTGAATGCACTCTAGTCTTTAAAAGACATCATCATGGGTTTTGGTTGGGGGTGAGGGGAGACTAGAACCAATTGCACTTGGATACTGGCAACTGTATGTAGTATTTTGAAGGTAATTATGGTTATGAGAGGAGACCAGTAGTTACCAGACTTAGCAAATAAACAGTTGAATCTAAATATCAGATAATATATTTTTTTAGCATAAGCCTCTGGCATTGAGAACATTAATATCAGAAAAATTCTCTTCTGTAGTTCTCATTTACCTGACCATGTTTGCCACTCTAGAATGTGGTGGTGCAGTTTCAGAGGGTGGCCTGGACAGAAGTCTCTTAAAGCCAATGCTGAGTGAGGACTTGGATGTGGAGTCACCAGCCCCACCGGGGAAGGAAAGTGCAGGAGGAGATGAGTGCTGCCAGAGGAGGTAAGATGCAGCTAGGAAAGGCAGTATGTGACTGCACCATTGTTCTGGCCTCTGCCCCCAGGGAAAGGGCTACAAAGATTACTCTAGCTATAGTGTGAAGGACAGACCAGGGAGGCCAAGATGGTAGAGCAAGATTACGGAGTTTATGTGGCCTTCTTAGGGAAGGATGGAGAGATACCAGAGAAGGTACAAAGTGTTGGATTCTGGTTGTACTTTAAAGCTAGAACCAGTGTGGAGTAAAGAATGAGCTTTGGGACTGCCAAAAGATTTCTGAGTTACAGAGGGTTTTGGCAGGAGGGCAAAGGTGGATCTGGAAGAGGGGCAATTAATTAAAAGTTTGGCCCAGGGCCTGAGATTTTTACACCTAACAGTTTAATGGCATGTATACCCTGTCCCAGACTCTGGATCAGGAATTTAGACAAGGCACAGATGACATCTAGGCTTGTGTTTGGAGCTTTAGCCTGGGAGAGTTAGAGTAGCAGGAGCTGGCCGACTGAAAGCAGGACTCTACTAAGAATGTGTCTAGGAGCACTTGCCCATGTCTTGGCCCCTGGTAGAGCTTTTGGAGAGTGGGTGTGCCAAGAGGAAGGCAAAAAACAGGGCATTTCTTGGCTGGGCCACCAAGTCATGGTATACAGTATTACCCTGATGTGTCAGGGACGGGGGAATAGGAGTTGTTGATGCCGTCTGAAAGACAGGCCCAGAGCGCTGGGAAGAAACATCAGCTTAGCACATATGAGTTTGGAGTTCAAGGCACAGGTCTGGTCTGTACATGAAGATTGTCAGATGAATGCTATTGAAAGCCATGGAGTTGCTGGAGATACTGAGGTGAGTTAAGGGAGCCCCAGGCACTGTTCAGAGGTCAAAGAAGAAAAACTAGTTAGAGAAAAGGAAGAAAGGATCATCTCCTGGAATCAAAGTAAAGGCACACAAACCCACCTTGACTTCCTCCCTGTGGTGGGCTGGAACCTGGCAATGGAAGCCAAGTAAGCCCTTCTCCCCATAGCTGTTGTTTTGTCAGGGTATTTACCACAGCAGAAATGAAACTAAAACAGATTGGTTCCGCAGAGTGAGGTCAGTGCTGATAAGCCTAACCGTGTAGCTTTCAGGTGTTGGGCTATTTTTGTGGAAGGAAAGTTAAGGGCTTTGTTAACTTTGTTTTTGAGGTAGAGTTTCACTGTATAGCCCTGGGTGGTGGGAATCCATATAGACCAGGCTGGTCTAGAACTCAGAGAGACCCACCTGTCTGTCTCCTGAGGGCTTGGATTAGACATATACCACCATGTCTGCTGGAAAATTAGGGTTTTAAGTTGACAAAAGGTGGCGGCGTGGTAGTAGTAATGTTCAACTTTACTCAATGTTGAGCCACTTGGGAAGAGGGTCTTGTCTTGTTTCTTTTCTATGGCAGTGACAATAAAACCAAGACCAAGCAACTTTAAAAAAAAAACCACATTTAATTTGGGGGCTCATGGTTCTAGAACTTTAAGAGTCCATGACTTTCATGGCAGGCAGGCAGGCAGGGAGATAGACATGGTGTTGGGGCAGTTGAAAACTTACATCTTGATCCACAAGCACCAGGCAGAGAAAACATTAAAACACACGAATGAGCCTATAAGAGCCATTTTTATTCAAACCTATAGGTCTCAAGGAGGAATTGTCTATTGGACTGTGGGCATGTCTTTGGGGGATTGTCTTAAGCTAGTTGGTGTAAGAAGACCTAGCTCACTTCAGGTGGCACCATTCCCAAGGCCAGGGTCCAAACTGCCTAGACATGAATAAGTGGAGCTGAATATATGCAAACAGGAAGCATGCATGCATCTGTTTATCTCTGCTCTTGACTGTATGGGATAGAATTGGCTGCTTTAACTTCTGCCACCTTCACTGCTTGCATTGAGCTGTAACAGAACTGTGAGTGAAAATACGTGTAAGCTGCTTTTTGTCAGGATCTTTTATCCACAGCAGCAGAAATGAAGTGTGTACATTGTACATGTGTGAGTGTATGTGCATGTTCGGAAGCTGGATGTCCATGTCTTTTATCATTCTTGCCCTCGTTTTTAGTTGTGAGCCTAGCCTTTAATGGCTGAGCCATCTCTCCAGCCCACTCTTACCTTTATTTGTAAAATAATGTTAAGGATTTTATTTAGTGTATGAATGTTTTGCCTGTAAGTATGTATTTATATGTTGTGTATACTTGGTCTCTGTGGAG
This sequence comes from Ellobius talpinus, assembly GCA_001685095.1. Lineage (NCBI taxonomy): Eukaryota > Metazoa > Chordata > Mammalia > Rodentia > Cricetidae > Ellobius > Ellobius talpinus. The sequence goes on from LOJH01004012.1 coordinate 8,823, forward strand.
GCTAGAAGAGGGCATCAGATTCCCTTGAACTAGAATTACTGTTGTGAGTCACCACATGGGCGCTGGAAACTGAACTTAGGTACTCTATAAGAGCAGCCAATGTTCTTAACTGCTGAGCCCTCTCTCCAGCCTCCATTTATTTGCTTATTTGTTTGTTTCTTTTTGAGGTGGGGAGTCTTAATTACTTCTCTATAGCTGGTTAAGACACCATGACCAAGGCAATTTATAGAAGGAGGATCTGCATGTTGTTGCACAGATACCCTCCTACTCCATGCTTGCATTACAGATGTGTACTGCTGAACTGGGGTGTGCTAGACTGGGCTTTTACATGGAAGTTTGTGGTGGTTTGAACAGGTATGCCCCCCCATAGACTCATGTATTTGAATACTTGGTCGTCCGGAGTGGCACTATTAAGAGATGGGGTGGTTAGAGGAATTGTGTCACTGTGGGGGTGGGCTTTGAGGTCTCCTATGCTCAAACTATACCCAGAGTGGGACACAATCTTCAGCTGCCTGTGGATCAAGATGTCGAACTCTCAGATCCTCCTCCAGCCCTCCTCCAGCAGAATCTGGCCTGCACGCTGCCATGATTCTCGCCACGATGATAATGGACTAAACCTCTGAAACTGTAAGCCAGCTCCAATTAAATGTTTTTTTTGTAAGAGTTGCCGTGGTCATGGTGTCTCTTCATGGCAATAGAAACCCTGACAAAGACAAGTTAGAGATCTGAATTCAGGGCTTCATGCTTGTACAAGTGCTTTACCAAAACCCCGGCCCCAAAGGCCTTTTCAGAATCAATGCAGCTGCTGGCGCTGGGTTAGGACTAAGCCGTTCAGCCCTACGGTGGCTGGTGAGCCTGTGCAGAACCCCTTTCCTGTGAGCACGTGGCTCATGGCATTGCTAAGTTGAACTGGTTTTAAGGAATAAGGAGAGGATTGAAAACCAACCAGTAGTTTAGGTAAAACCATTCAAAGAGTTCTGCCCTGAAGGAGAACAGAGAAATGGGGTGAGAGATCAGAGAAACAGGCATGGCTGTGTGGTTCCAAGGGAAATGGATGGGAGTGAGGGGTGGGTAGGTGAGAAGACAGGGTCAAGAACACCACCATGCGCTTTGGGTGGGCCGTTTGACGGTGAGGCAAGGTACATAAACACAGGTGCCCGTGGGTGGGACATGTAAGAGGGATTTCCGAGTTCTTTGAATTATTTCTGAAGAGAAGGTGTATTAAGAGTACATATCACGGGGGCTGGAGAGATGTCTCAGAGGTTAAGAGCACTGGTTGTTCTTCCAGAGGTCCTGAGTTCAATTCCCAGCAACCACATGGTGGCTCACAACCATTTGATCTGGTCCCCTCTTCTGGCATGCAGATAGAACACTGTATAAATAATAATAATAATGAAGTACATATCACAGTAGATGGTCCTGGAAATGAGTTTAGTCCTACAAAGCACTTAGCATAGTTCCTGCTACATAGTAAGCACTCAAATGACAGCAGCCGACAGCTGCTGCTGAATCCCAAGATCTGGAATGGTATTTGTTCATCAGGTGTGACCAGGGATGGGATGCAGACTTAGGTCCCTGGTGAAGCTACAGTCCCTGTGCCTCAGGATGCAAGAGTAATGCACACTGTGCAGACTTCAGCCAGGAACTTTGAATTAGGACTCTTATCTGGGGTAAGTGTTCTGTAATCCAGTTCCTCTACATACTGGGACCCAGTAATCATGGCTTCAGTCACACTGGCCTTGTGACCATGAGAAAATACCTCTGACCCTGCAGTACCCTGCCTGTGCTATGGAGCCAAGGTGCTCCGCAGGCCAAATGTTTTCAATGTGCTTTCAGGCTACAGTTACTTCAATTTACTATGGCTTCCTCTGGGTGTGGCCTCAAAGGAAGTTGAGCATCTGCTTCGGTGTATTTTAGATGTGTTACTAATCTCTCTTCATCTGCAATGAATCCCCTTCCGTTGGTTGTATTTTGGGTTTTGGTACAGCAGGTGCTCTGCCACCCTAGCCTTCCTGCCTTTAAGATAGGCTTTAAATGGGTGCCAGGTTGCTGGGCATGGTGACACTCACCTTTAATCCCAGCACTTGAGAGCTAAAGAAAGGAGGATCTCTGTGAGTTCTAGGCCAGCCTGGTCTACATAGTTCAGTCTATCTAAGGCTACATAGAGAGACCCTGTCTCAAAAAAAAAGTACTAAATGATAGGGCTCATTTTTTTAATGGCCTGTTTTTGAAGGATAACACATATACACATTTACATATATGTAGTTCAGAAACATGCAGCCCAGTGAAGTATAATGGTTATCCCAGATCAGGTTTGATTTAGGGAGTAGCTTTTGCTTTCTTACTTTCTCCCTTAAATGTCTATAGTTCACAAAATTGAAAGCTGATTATTCCTGTGTTGGGACCCAGCATATTTTTTCAGCATTCCTGACCTTCGAAAGCCCCAAATCTGGAGATGTATTTACAGTGCGGAGTCTAAGAAACATTGCTAGGTCATCCTGCTGCTGAAGAAATGAATTCTCAAATGTCCTGTCAGTTCCCAAAGTCATGAGAAAACATCTATTTTCTGATGTGAAGCTGGTTCATGAAGCATTCTTCAAATCATTTCCCAAATGAGGGAGTTTGTTTTGAAAACTAGCCTTCCCCCAAC
>LOJH01004012.1:11565-22158 GCA_001685095.1 Ellobius talpinus
CCCAACCCCAAGGCAGCCGGCTACCATGTAAGCTCAGAAGCCAGTGTTCTTAAAATATTTCAGATTCTTGAAGACTAAATGCCTCTTACAAGTCTGCTAAGATTGGTCATTTATTCCTTTGTCTTGCCTTTCTACCCAAGAATGTTTGTCTAGTGTCCCGCCTTGTGTTTCTCCAAGCTAGCTCCCCTGGACATTATCAGCTAGATCCATGAATAGCCACTTTACTTTTTTTTTTATCCAGCGCCTGCATTGTCTCTTCTCCCAGGAGGATATAATGCACAGGGCCAGTTGGAGACATCTAAGTGGTAGCACTTTCCGTGGGGGAGTCTCTTGTGTTTTATGCTTTTTTGCCCATTTGCTGTTTCCTGCATGTACCCTCTAATCTACGTGTGCTCACAATATGCCCACACTGTGATTGTGGTAATTATTTATCAGTTGAAAATTAGTGTTTAGGGGAGATGCCTGTTTTGAATTGTAGATTCCTCATAGGCAGCCAGCAGTCCCTCTGTGAAATTTCCTTGTTCGTGATCTTAGTCATGTTGGCATTTCTGGACAAGCTGGCTATGATGGTTGGTTTTAAATATCAACTTGCCACAACTTAGAATCGCCTGAGCAGGGAGCCTCAGTTGAAGAATTATCTTGGTTGTGCTAATTAACCTGGGAAAGCCCTCCCCAAATGCCTTGGCACCTTCTGGCCCAGGTAAAAAGCACTCAGAAGAAGAAAGATTTTTCACCCTTCTCTTGCCACCGAGTTAGTTTATCCCATTGCTGCAGCTGTTTCCTTTCCCGCGAGCTAGCTTCTTCCAGTTTTGCACAAGCACTGAAAACCACCAGGATGTCAGTCTCTTCCGTGTAAGATGGTCACTGTGCAGCTCTGACCACTAAAGCAGCCAGCCTTGGGGACTAAGAACCAACCAAGTTCTCAGCCTTTTAGGTGTAAGGTAGCTGTCATTGGACTATTTTGACGACACTGCATAAGCCAACTTAATAACTTTTAAACTTTGTTGCTTTAATTGTTATGTGTATGCCCCACATGAGTGCCTGGTGCCTGAGACGGACAGAAGGCATTGGGTCCCCTGGAACTGGAGTTACAGATTGTCTCAAGTTGTTACGTGGGTGCTGGGAACCAAACATAGATCTTCTCCAAGAACAGCAAGTGCTGTGATTGAACACTGAGCCTCTTTTTTGGCCCCTAGTAAATCATCTTAAGATATGTATAATTTCATCCTGTTCATTCTGTTCCTAGAGAATCTCCGTATAGTGTTCAGCATGCAGCATCTTTGTGGTGTAGGCAGCCACTGTGTGGACCCGTGGGGTGTTGCATGTCCTTGTTCCAGGAGTGCTTGCTTTAATCTCCCTTGGGTCACGTGGATAACTGATTTTTAGCAAGCTATCCCGGCATTCAGTCTCCCCACCCCACCCTGAGGCACATCTAGGATTCCTTTTTCCCTCTCTCTTACAAGGAAAGTAAGAAAACATATGGTTTTGAAAGTGGATTTTATTAAATGAAGATAATATATGAAATACATTCATCATGACTAAAAGGTGGGACCAGATCATATCTCAGTTCTGTCTGTGCCATATCTTTTGATTCATATAAAAGTAACTTTAAAATTCCAGTTTCTTTAAATAGTTATGCACAAAACATACAGATACACATACACACATACATGTACAATTTCTACTACTGTCGGCCAAAAGAACGCCTCTTCCTTCATTGCGTTGATTTACAGGCAGGGGAGCAAGCACTGCTTGAAGACCCATGCAACAGTTTTTAAGATCTGACCAGATCTGTCCCCTGAGTATCTCTCTCAAGCTGACTCAGACTTGCCTGAGGTTTCAGCAGTGTGTACACTGGTGACCTCAAACACTAGGAGAAATGTTTGTTCTTCCTTAGTGCCCGCCAAACGGTCTTCATGTCACTGCCAGAGTCCTAACATCCAATGCTGTCTTGATGGACGGACACAATGTATGTCATTACAAGCTTCCATTTTCCTTCCTGCCTTAAAAATTTGGATGGAACTGTCTTTCTCTTTGCTGATGGGCATTGATGGACTCCAAAGCTAAGTCCTTAAGCAGAGCCAGAGAATCCCAATAGATTTTCTTTACTTTTGTGGGAAAGAGACCTTGCTAAAGTCTCTTAATGATTAAGAATTAAATGATTAAAATCAAAATAGCACAGGACTGGCTAAGGTTTTCTTGCTTCATTAGTGACCGGATATTTAAATGATTTGAGAAGTCATAGGATGCCAAGATCACTCATTTCTCTGGTGGCCTCTGTCTAAGGGCCTGTCTTTGACACTTGCTACCTGACATGAGCTTTTACAGACACACAAAGATGGACAAAGATGTCTTCCCCCAGCCCTGCCTGATTTCTTTTTATCCAGTTCTTGGTTGAGAGCCCTTTCCTACTTCTCTGTCCTGGCAGGTGAGTCCCCCAAGAGCCACTGTGACTGCAGACTGTCTCACTGGGGATTGTGCCGAGCCTCTCTTCTCAAACAACAGAGAACCTTAAGGATGTGGTCCCCAGGAGAGCGGCCATAGGATTGAGTGGCAAGCAGAAAGGAAGTGCATTCTGCTCTCACGAAGCAGCTACTCGTCTGCCCAGCTGGGACTGGCTCCAGCAGGTGTACATGTCCTAAACACACAGACCATAATTTGCACATACAACATCTAACAGAGCCATTTTAGAGATCCAGGGCTCACATATCTCTAGATCCCAAAGAGTGGGCACCCTTTTCTACCCTGTCTCCCCATTTCTACCCTGTCCCCATCATCCTTAGACCCCAGGTAAGGTCTGAAACAGATGAAAATAAGATTATTTTCTTTTTCGTTTTGATGGTTCATTGACTAATATCCTGAGCCCCAGCTGTAGAAATAGCTTGCATAAATTGCACATCACCTTCTCTTCCAAGGAGCATAGAATGCTTAATAAACACTAGCTAATGCTCTTTTGCTTCTCTCAGATTGGATTGAGATGTCAAAACTCATGATAAAGTAAAAAGAAAACAGTGAGGTCCCAACTCCGGGTGGATTGGTTTGGCTATTATACATGGAGCGTCCACTCTGCCTTACTAGGTTTTAGTCCATTAATCCTGGTTTGGGTACATAGAAAACCGTCTTCTAGATGCTCACTCTTAACTCTCCCTAGCTGCCTTGAATAGCTAACTGTATCAGATAGGAGAATGCAAAAATGTCACATATATACTAATACTTGAAATAGGACCCGACTTTAAAATGTGGCTTTTGAGTCTATCGGTAGACCACCTTGCTAGGCCAGACTGCTTAGCTCTCTTTGAGCAGTATGCTCAGTTGAGACCTCCAAGCTTGGCTCTGATTTCAGTGTATCTCACTAGAGGAACTGAGTCACGTGCCAGCCTCACCAATACATGTTAAATATGCTGTGGATGGTGTCGGGCAACAGAAACAGATTCCCAGGGAAAGATTTAAGATTTTCTGTGGTTCCCAAAAACATTTGTCCTTGCCTCTCAGAATCTAGAAAATGTCTCACACATTTTGCCCTGTCACCTCTTGATAGGGTGCCCAAAAAGCAGAGGCCAGGAATGAGAAATCATTAAAGTGGCACTGAGGAGCCCTCCCCTGCACCTCCTCCACATGATATATCCCAAGGCCTTTTCCTGTGTCTCTTGTTGGCTCTGGTCTCCCTTTCTCACCTCCAGGGAGTATCTTAATGTCTGCCAGAGGACTCCAGAGATAGAGCAGGCCAGTGCATACTGCCGTGGGCTAAGGGGCCTACAGCACCTGCCCTCACAGCTGCAGGGATGGAAGATGGGCACGAGGACCCACACTGGGTGCCATGAGGCTTTGGGGACTGGAGCAGGTGAGTCATTGGGCTTACAAAGGATTTCTCTTACACGAAGTCACATGAGGATTGAGCACTAGTGTTCCTCACTTGTCACGATCTGGGGTTACATTCTTGTTAGTCCAAACAACAATAACAAAAACAACAAAAAAAGCACTATTAAGTCACAGAAAGCAGCCGGCTCCTGCGGAGAGGAATAGGTGTAAACTCATATATGCATAATACTGTCAGGGTAGCGGTCTGCGGCGGGCTCAGAGCGTTAGGCGGGTGGAGAGGAGTACAACACCACGGAGTTGTAGTCTGGGGGTGGCGAGCAGCACGGGTCCTTCCCCAGCTCAGAGTTGTCATGCACAGGCCTGATGTGGCCACAGCTGGAGAAGCAGAAGCTGGGCCTGGGGACATTGGAAAGCCCCGACTCCTTGCTTTTACTGGTTATTCTCAAGCTAAAGAGAAGGAGAAATGGACAAACGGGGTTAATCAGCCGTCTTGGAGACATTTTGTGGGATCTTAGTGGCCACCTGTCCTAGTCAAACACTCTTCCTTCGCAATGTATACCTTGCCTTCCCCATCCTGGTGTGGTGTCACTGGGTGGAGTGGGCTGTCTGATGAGATGGTGCAAACCCCAGCATTCTAATTGGAAAACAAGACTTGGCAGTAGCCCGCTCCTATTTTTGGGTTAGGTAGCTTTTGTGATCAGCTTAAAAAAAAAAAAAGTCCCCTGCCTGCCCTTCAGTATCATGTCAAATCCTGGGAACCTGTGAAGTCATCTCTCAGTTTAACTTAGGTCTAAAGAGGAGGAGTTTATTCTGCATTAGCCAGGGGATCAGTCCCAGTGCCGTGTGGACACAGAGTAGTCATAACCAACCAGAGAGAAAGGTCATGTGAGGATGGAGTCAGGTGAGCCGGCCCCAAGCTGAGGGAAGCATGAAGCTACAGAAACTGTGAGAGGCAAGGAGTAGACCCCTCCCCACAAAGTCTCTGAAGTGCAGGCGGCCCTGCCAGTGCCTCGGAGTCTGGACTTCTGGCTGCTAGAAATGGATTCCTCCTTATAGTACCCCCCGTCCATGGTTAATGGTCTCAAGACATGCAGACCTGCACACAGTCAATACAGGAGGGTCCTCCTGAGCACGTGTGGTCCAGGAGACCATATGCTGTGCAAGCCTAAGATGGACCCAGGAGGGAGGAAAGCATCTCCTGCCCTTTGCTATTGGATTGACATCACTGCTTAGGGAGAGCGCCCTCTGAGTCACATGACTCAGACTGGCCTGGACTGGCCTGCCTATGATCTACCTCTTAAATTGCAGGGTAGGGTATACAAACTAGGGTTTGTCTTTTCTTCATCAAAGATCAAGTAAAAAATAACCACCCTTTCCTCCCACACGTTCCCCACTGAGAAACAAAAAAGCAGCTACCCTACTCTTTGCTTTCGTCCAGATTGGTGTCCCTTAACCTATCACCTCAACAGTGGGGCCCACTTTTGAGCCCACGTTACAAGGAAAAGGCAGATGTTTGCCTGGGAGAGTGCTTGTCTTTCCAAGGACCTAGTGGACTGTGTGCATTGCCTCACACGGAAGGGTTCGTAGCAGCTTTCAAGTTCAGTTTCAGCTCAATAAAACTATAGCCTGTGGACTGGCAATCTGGGTTTGGTTTGGTTTGGTTTTTAAGTGTATGGATGTTTTGCCCGCCTGTATGTAAGTGTACTACATGTGTGCTTGGTGCCTTCAGAGACCAGAAGGGGGTGTGGGATCCTTTGGAATTGGAGTTAACAGATGGCTGCTAGCGAGCATGGGGGTGCTGGGAATTGAACTGGGTCCTCCGCAAGAGCAGCCAGTACACTTCACTGCTGAGCCCACATGGGTCCAGCCCTGAGGGCCAGGCATTTGAGCCAGGAAAGGCAGGGAGGTAGATAAGTGGCCAGGCCTTTCTCAGCATAGCACTGTTCCTCAGTAGCCTCCAGCCATAGAGAACCACTGAAGTCAGCTATGCCAGAAGAATATACAGCAGGAGCCCTGCAGTTCTGCCACTGGCACAGAGCAGAAGGGGGAGCTGACTGATGGATCAAGCCATGGGTTTGTGGAGTCATGGGTAATGAGTTCATCAGGATACAGAAAATCCTTATTGTGGAAGTTTGGGTTCTCAGGATGGCAAACAAGGCCTTGCCACCTTGTATAGACCATGCTAGGCTAGGGACCGGAAACAGGAGTGTTGTCTCCTGAGCCTGTAAACACATCCCGGCCCTCCCTTCACAGCTGTACACATCTGGTTCCTTTCCACCAAGGCCTGTGCTTCTCAGGCTCAGCCGGCGTGTTGCAAGAATTCCCTACATACTTTCCCTTCTTAAGCCCCAGTCTTCCTTCCTACTGAGCCTGGGGTTCCTATGTCCAATATCGTGTCCCCTTTCTGCCCCTTTGGGGGTGGTGGTGGCTCTGCTCTACCTGAACACTAGGAGGCCCGGTAGCCTTAAACAGCCTGCCAACAAGCCATCCTTCTTGGCATTCTCCTCCCCTCCCACACACACACCCTACCCCCAACTCCTGCTCTACTTCCTTACTCTATCTTCATGGAAGCCTTGGGCTTGGTCTCAGTCCAGGTGAATCGCTTCAGCACCGGGGAGGCCAGCAGAGTGCTCGTGTCTAGCTGATAATCCTGTGGGAGCAAAGAGGAAGGTGACTTACTCGCCTGACTCAGAAGGCTCCACAAGGACTGGGAGGCACCTCTGAGGTGCTGCCTGGCGCTGCCCTCGTCATCCACAACCCCTGCCCATTGGCACTGAGCATTTTCTTTGTACTGGCAGCTGTGAACTTGACAGAGACAAATGGTGACTGCTCCAGGCACCTGTGAGACCCTTCTTCCTGAAGATGAGGAAAATAAAGAGGAAACTCCTGGGTCTACAGAGATGGCCCAGTGGCTAAAGTGCTTGCTGGACACATATGAGGACCTCGGATCACTCATAAAAGTTAGGCTTGGTGGTCTGTGTCTGTCACCATAGCCCTGGCAATGGGAGGTGGGGACAGAGACAGGTGGATCCTGGGGCTTGCTGGCTAGTTAGTTTAGCTCAAACTGTGAGCTCTGGGCTTCTTGAAAGACCTTGTCTTTAACAAACAAACAACCGAAACCCCAGTAAGGTGAACAACTGAGGGAGACGCCCCATCTTGGCCAATGAACTTCACATGCACATTCATGGGCAAGCACATATGCACATGTGCACACACACATATATACACATACAGAATGGAAACTTGCATGTAACTAGTATTTCCCACATGAAACGTTCATGCAAATGGTCATAGACGTTAAAATTAATCTTGGCGGTTGTCTATGGGTATGCTGTCATACGTAAAATTTCTAGGAAATCATAGAGGTGGTTGGTTCTTTTTTCTTGGAGCATCTATGGCACTGGCAGGTCCCCACTGGCCCTAGTGTTCAGGAACTGCTGTGGTTCAGTCATCTTCATCGTGGGGTCTCCTATGCACTGGTCATTACCCTGTCACTACAGTGTGATGTCCTGTTAACAGGACGTGAACTCCATACTTTGTCCCTGCCTCCCTCCGAGACTCATACTGGGCTGTGTAAACACCAGCGAGGATCCAAGCAGGCGAAGATGCTGACATCGTTCTCCACGTTTAAGGGGTAGCCTAAGCTTGAGAAATTCTGAGGTTTGCTAGTGTTGTTCCTGGCTCTTGAAACACCCTACTGAGTCACAACACACAATATCTATCTACTTTATCACGGCATTCTACAGCTTAAAGTGTAGAAATGTCTTTATATTTTGAAGTCACCATATCCCTTTATCTAGTGTATCTACAAGGTTCAGGTCATTGTTTGCTTATTTTAAAACTTATATTTATTTTATATATATGGGTATTTTTCCCATGCATATATGTGCATCACATGCATACCTGGTACCCAAGAAAAGGGCTTTGGGTCTTCTGTAACTAGAGTTACTGATGGTTGTGAGCCACCATGTGGGTCCTGGGAATTGAACTTGGATCCTCTGGAAGAGCAGCTAGTGCTCTTAACTGTTGTGTTGTCTCTCCAGGACCCACCCTCAAGGTTTCTGCTCTTGAATGATGGCATCATGTTTGTCTCAGGAGCCCACTTGGAGCACAGTGGTCAGCCATACCAGATGGGCAGCCCTGCTCAGCCTTCCTCCCCACTTCCTAGTCTCTCAATCCCATGCAAAGGCTTTCCGGAGACCTACTAACAGAAACCCCTGGTTTGCCAGGCTGCTCTGATACACTTCGACCTGTGTGTCTGGGTGGAACATGGTGGCTCAGCTGCAGAGCCTTAGGATAAAGGTGCCTAGGGCCTACACAACTTCTTTCAGATGTAGTATATATAGCACAAGGCCTCTGTTGCAACGCAAGGCCCAGTCACTCACACATCTTGTACTTTCAAAGAAGGGTGCATCACTGATAGCCTACAAGAGATGTTAGGGACATATGCAAGAGCCACTCCACTTCCCCTCCCAGGAACTGGTGGAATAGAACGAGCTCCCCTCCCCCGTGAGCTCCAGGAGATCTTCAAACCATGGCATTTTCTTGCAAACCAGCTCTATATGATGAAGTCTGGCTATCTGTTATTCCCGCATATTGTAATCTTGGCCTCTCCTAATCACTGGCCATTGCTGGCTAAGCACTGCTGGCCTGGGCACTTAGACAAGAAGAGATTTCTGGCAGAGGGCCCTGGGTTTCACTGCCATGACTTACTTCAAACATCGAGGTGGTGTTTGGCGAAAGCTCCTCAAACGTTCTGATTCTTTCCAGGCTCATGAATTTGAAAGCATTGACATATCTAATGAAGACATAGAAAGAATAATCAAGGCAGGAAAATGCAAACATCTTCAATGAATCAGGACACTGTGGAATTTGGGTGGGTCATGCCTAACAACCAAAATAACCAGCTGGCTCAGTTTCCTTAGTACCCTCGAGAAATCCTCATAGTGACGTCACTTCCTCCGGGTAGTCAATTCACACTTTATTTATCATCTTCAGAAAAACCCTGAAAGGGCCCACTCCAGTTCCTCATGGAATCAAAAACTGCCAGTCATAGAGGAGAAGCGAGGCCTCGTCTGGCCCAAGTATCTTAGTGACCAAAAGACCAATGCCCCAGGAGGCAGTGTGACTTCATCTTATCACTTATTGCTGTCTACTTCCTAAACGGATGTAGAGTTGAGAAATAAAATGGCCCATGGAGACGTCATAGCTGACTTAAGTGTACAACTGAGGGGAGAGCTCACATTATATATTCTGGGCCACAATTACAGCTGGGAGAAACGAGTGATGTTGCAAGGTTTCTCGGTGACCACCTGCCAATTTTCACTGGTGATCTAGTGGGAAGACCTGATGGGATATTCCAGTGATGGCTGCTCATGGGCACACCCAGTCATCAGCTAAACCAGTGTTTTAGTTTTAGTGGCTGCAAGTTCCAAGCTCTTAGGCTAGATTCCTATTGAGTCTCTGGCTAAGCAACATACTGAAATCAGCTTGGCACCCTCCACCCTATTTCTACCCCAGTCAGGCTTTATCATTTAAAAGAAGATGGCTGGCTGGGTGTCAGGTATGAGCACTGACATCAACCCATCATCCTCAGAGTTCTAGGCTGCCTACTGATTGTTTCAAAACCTGTCATAGATGGCTGTCAGTGACTTCCAATGGCCGCATCTCCATCCTATGTTTCCCTTGTAGTGGTAGTGGTCAAGGGTGAAGGCTTTGCCCACTGCAGTTGAAGATCCTAGAAGGCTCTAAAAGGAATCCCTGACTCCATTAGGAACCTGGACAGTGAGGGAGTCAGTCGTCCCGGGTTACAAACTCAATTCTGATATTTGATAGTCACACATTTTGCTAAGTTCTCAATCTCTCCAGTTGACATGTTCCTATTTGTCAAAGAGAAGATATGTACTTTGAAGGATGGTTTTTACATGAAAGTTGTACAGAATGCCAGCACAGCACCAGACCAGAGCATGTATTTTCTATAACCACAGGGGCCAACACACATTCCTTATGCTGTAAATACTACACTGGCCAGCACACTTTCTCAGGAAGTATTTGATCTTTTAGTGGCTGCCCAATTTCCTCTACAGTAATGCAGAATGTACAGGTTTGTTAGGTGAAGATAAGAAAACAAAAAAAAGAAGGCTGGTTTTGTTCTGTTGTTGGGCTTTTTGTTTGTTTTTGTTTTTTGTTTTTTTGTTTTTTGTTTTTTCAAGACAGGGTTCGTCTGTGTTTCCCTTGTTGTCCTGGAACTCACTCTGTAGATCAGGCTGGCTTCGAACTCACAGAGCGCTGCCTGCCTCTTCCTCCCAAATGCTGGGGTTAAAGGCATGTGCCACCACCAGGCTCAGTTTTATTTTGTTTTATGTAACTTTTCTTCTTCTTGGTTGTTGCTGTTTTTGAGACACCATTTCACTATGTTGCCCTGGCTGGCTTTAAACTTGTATCCTCCCGCCCAAGCCTCCTGAATTCTGGGAATACAGTCCTGTGCTACTACTCTTAGCTAGTTTTATTTTGTGTAAAGTTTAATCAGAGCTAATGTCATGAAAACTAGGCTACAGTTCTAGAATAAGACAATGTAATGTGAGAAAACACAAGGTCTGTCTTACTCAATCCTTTAGAAGTTTAGAAAAAAAAGGAAAGCCATAGGCCTCCAATTTATAGAATATGGCAGAATGTTTTGTCTTGTCTTGTTTTGTTTTCTTTGTTTTGATTTTTCAGGACAGGTTTCTCTGTGTAGCTTTGGAGCCTGTCCTGGAACTCACTCTGTAGACCAGG
>LOJH01004012.1:22204-32658 GCA_001685095.1 Ellobius talpinus
CACCTGCCTCTGCCTCCCGAGTGCTGGGATTAAAGGTGTGAGCCACCACCACCCGGCAGAATGGTCACAATGGTTAGATTCAGGAAGCGGAATAGATGCCCAATTCTTTCCTTACTCTATTTCCTTCTCTCCTTCTCCCAGCCTCCCCCTTCTCCTTCATCCTCTCCTTTCTTCAGTAAAACTGGGGAGCAGCCTCTCACCTTACATCATCAGAGCTTCCAGAAGGAGACTTTGGAGCTGAAAAACCACCCTTGAAAAAGTCCTCAGAGAAGGTGGGGACAGAGTAGGTGAAGCCACTGTTTCTCGTCAATATGGCATTGATCGGGATGTAGTCTTTACCATCCTAAAATACCAAAGTAGAGCTGTAAGCACAGATGTTTCTCCTTCAAGGACACGCATGCGCTCGAGTGTGCGCACACACACACACACACACACACACTACCCTTCTCTCACACCACTTTTTCTTGCTGTTCTTTCCAATAGGAATACATTTGGCCTTCTGACCTAAACTTTACCTGCTGGACGTTGGCTTGAAGCAGGTCACCTAGTTTCTCCACGAGTTCTGCAAACCGGGGCCTCTCTTTGGGGTCTTTGTGCCAGCAATCCAACATGATTTGGTAGCTGTTGACCAGGAGCACACAGAAAGAGCTGGAGAACGGTAGGGTTTATATAGGCTGCCCTGCACATTCTGAAGTCAGGGTCATCGGCTCACATCTCAGACCATGCTTTTTATAATATGTGACGTGGTTTCACTTTTAGGCTTATAGCATCAGTGCCTGGGGGCACATGCATGTCTCTGAGGCAGACTGACAGACCTGCCCTCCTGAACACCTGACCCATCTTTCTTAGGTGCCAGGACAGAGTCTCATAGATCAAAGACAGGACTTTGATAGGAAAGCGTGCTCTGTGCCATTGGGTGTGAGTGGAGTGCTCCTTCTATCTCAAGAAGAGGACGGTGTCCCCAAAGCTAAGAACAGTCACAGTCTGACTGCTGAGTAGCTGGTAATGCCCACTTGATTCTTTTTTTTTTTTCTGAGACAGGGTTTCTCTGTGTAGCCTTGGCTGTCCTAGAACTAACTTTGGAGACCAGGCTGGCCTCGAACTCACAGAGATCTGCCTGCCTCTCCCTCTTGACTGCTGAGATTAAAGGTGTGCACCACTACCGCCCACCTCCCACATCATTTGTGAGTGTAATGAAGGTTGGTTCTACTTGGCTTCTCTGTAAGCATGTGGCATCTTCACATCCTCACGCTCCCTTAGGAAGGTCCTCATTTCCTGGGGAAAAATTTTTATACTTCCTTGGGAAGGTTGGCAGACTTCCTTGGGATGCTCCCTAGATTCCTGGAAGGGCTCCCACACTTCCTTGGGAAGGTTCTGCTATGGGAATTGGCGAAAAAGGCACTAGGTTCATGACGTAAGTCATTACCAAAACAGGTTGATAGACAGTAGACTTCAGTAGTTCCTCAGGGTGTCTGCAAGGTTCCTGTGTGTGGTGGCTTATTTTTTGCCCAGAAATTCAAAGCCCCTATTACAATGCAGTTTCTCAATGCTAAGGTAAAAACAGGCAGGGCTTCTGGGTTGGAAACATGGGTCTTAATATCATAGAGGCCAAATCTTGTCCCCAGGTTCCCATGTCAGCAAGTTCTTTTGCATTTTGTTTTCCTCAAATACTTTATTTAGCTGTGCTGCTGTTGGGTGGTGTGGGATGCCCCTTTGTATGTTGCAAATATGTTTTATTACCATTGGTTAATAAAGAAGCTGATTTGGCCAATAGCCAGGCAGAAGAGAGCCAGGCAGGAAATCCAAGCAAAGATACAGGGGATAAAAGGTGGAGTCTGGGAAATGCCAGTAGCCACTGGAGAAGCAAGATGTGAGGTAACAAGTCACGAGGCTTGTGGTAAAATATAGAATATTAGAAATGGGTTAATTTAAGTTGTTAGAGCTAGTTAATAATAAGCCTGAGCTAACAGGTCAGTTTGTAATTAATATTAAGCCCTCAGTAGTTATTTGAGAACTGGTGGGCGGGAGAGAAACTTCCAGTTACAGTTAGGCTGTTCTCTTGGTCATGTAAACTGGGCCTGGAAGTCTGTGTCGACTCCCTGTGCAGAGCACATGCCAAGGATCCTTGCACACACTGAGCCAAGTGCTACCCTATGCTCTCCTAGAGTTACTTCATTTCGTCTTCTCTTGTTTCTGAGGAGCCTTGGACCAGAGCAGACTCTGAATGGACTGGCATTTCAGAACAAGGTCCAGATTAGCCTGTGTGGCCTGGGACTTCATCTCCACTTTCTGTACCAGTGCCCTTGCACAATAGCACCAACAGCAGCTCTCCATGCCCTGTACTGGGTCTCAGTGAGTGTGGGATACCTCTCTACTGGGTTGCAGTGAATGCAGGATGTCCCTGCATTGGGTCTCAGCAAATGTGGGGTACCCCCTGTATTGGGTCTCAGTGAATGTGGGGTACCTCTGTGCTGGGTCTCAGCAAATGTGGGGTACCCCTGTACTTGGTCACAGCAAATGCTGGGTGCCCCTGTACTGGGTCACAGCGAATGAGGGGTACTCTGGTACTGGGTCACAGTGAATGAGGGGTACCCCTGTACTGGGTCACAGTGAATGAGGGGTACTCTGGTACTGGGTCTCAGCTTCCAGAAACCAAAAGCCAAGGGGGGCTGCAGAACTGATCATTGCTTCTCTAAGTCTGGGTTACTGTCCTGTTCTCTAGAAGACACGTGACAAATGTCTGCAACACCTGAAGTTCCAATTGTCCTTGGAGCACTTGGGAGAGTGACGGCTCAAGGCACTCTGTTGGAGCACTTTCAGGCCACCCAGGGCCAGCATGCTGCCAGCCAGTGGGCAGAAATAACAGAGCCACATTGTCTCATGAGATCCTACATGGGTCTCATTTTAAGGTATTTTTATATATGTTACCAATTCACTGATTTTTACTTATTTATGGTATGTGCAAAAACAAGCCACACACACACAAAACCCTTGAGCCTGCCCCCTTGGGGTTGTCTGGCTTCTTCCTGAGCACACAAGCTTTACGGTCTGGGGGTTTCAGAGTTGGTTGAAAGAACATCAAACATTTACTTAGTCTATCACTGGTAGTACAAGTGGGGGAAATGGGTACAAGGAAGCTCAGAGGGGTCGGAGCCTACTGGGGGAGGAGAATACTTCACTCGCCAGAGGCCTCATCTCTGTCACCATGGCATCTCACAGCACGGCTGGGAGCACAACCTCCTGGGAGGTAGGACTACCTCCATAATCTGCGCCCTGCTTTTCTCTGAGGTAAAAGCAGCAGGGACATCTGCAGTCACCTCCCGGATGCTCTCATTTTCTCCTTCTGCACCCCAGCCTGCAAGTCAGGGCAGACACCACAGGACAAAGAAATCACCCTCTGCCATTCCACTGTGGGACTGTAGGTATTCGATTGACACACACTGGGTGGGGGCAGCTCACTCAACGTAACATTACAGTTTTCTCCACAAGCAGAGTGAGAGAGAAAGAAAGAGGTGGGGAGCAAGAGCGGGGAGTTCATCCAAAATGGACTGAAGGGATTGTGAGAAGAGTCACTAGGCGATCAGCCAAATTTTCCCAGGTATACATTACTGTAGGCCAAGCTGAGGTCACGGATGTCCAGAAAAAACACACTGAGTTATTATATCACCCACACTTTCTTGTGGTTGGAACAAGGAGGTGACTCCAATCCTCTTAACTCTCACATGCCTGAAACATGGCTGCCTGAGAACACGAGAACATGGCTGTGTGAGAACATGACTGCCTGAGAACATGGCTGCTTGAAACATGGCTGCCTGAGAACATGGTTGCCTGAAACATGGCTGCTTGAGAACATGGTTGCCTGAAACATGGCTGCCTGAGAACATGGTTGCCTGAAACATGGCTGCCTAAAACATGGCTGCCTGAGAACATGGCTGCATGAGAACATGAGAACATGGCTGTGTGAGAACATGGCTGTGTGAGAACATGGCTGCATGAGAACATGGCTGCATGAGAACATGACTGCCTGAGAACATGGCTGCCTGAGAACATGGCTGCCTGAGAACATGGCTGTATGAGAACATGGCTTCCTGAGAACATGGCTGCTGGCTCACATTCCCCTTTTAAGGAAACACTTTTCAAAGCCACATCTTATCTTTTAAATTCTGAACCATACCCTAGGGCTGTTTGGGACTCACAAGCTACCTGGAAGAGGCTTATGGGAAAGCACGAAAGTTTGATAAGTCAAGGGAGCCTTGCTTGTCCTGGGGATTTTTGAGTCAGGGTCTCACTATTAGGCAAGCCTGGCCTTGAACTCATGATCTTTTTGCCTCAGTCTTCCTATATTGGGATTACAGTACACGCCTCTGCACCTGGCTTTAGAGAATTCTTCTGATGAACAGGAGAGCTGGAAATGGCCCCAGAAGGCTGGAGGATGGTGTGCCCTGGCTACTCCTCAAGGTTGTGGGACGTCTACGCGAGACTATACAGAGAAAGCACCAAGTATTTTAGCCTCTCTTGTAGCAGTGAAGGGTCCCAGCGAGTCTAAACCCTCTCTGCAGCCTAGGAGGCGCCTTGGGTCAGTCCTGCCCTATACTTCCCTGAAGAGGACACCAGTCAACGCTAATAGAGTCCCCCGTGTCTTCCCTGCCTTCACGGCTGAGTCCCTGGTCTCTCTCATCCAGTTCCCTGCTTTGGCATTGACCTAACTAGGTCCTGAGATAATGAAGGGAAGAGATGGTGACCTTGCCCTTTGGCCAAGCCCACACTTCCTTCTTGATCTTCCCCAAAGACCAGCCCAGGGCTCCACAGGACCTCATTGTGTGGGTGGGGAGGGGAGGCCGCCTGCCAGTTCAGGAAAGGTGGCGCCATCTCAGGGAGGCCCAAGTCCTTGTCAGCAGTTCACCCACCCAAACTGCGAGTGTCATCACATTCCTGCTGAGGCCTCAGAGTGCTAAAATGGCACAGTTACAGGAAATGGTACCCAGAGGCTTCGAGCTCACCCACTGCCCTGACAAGCCTCTGGCCAAGAAGAGGCTTGTTCTCTGGTCAAGAGCTCTGACAGCTGCCTGGCCTAGTCCTAAAGGATTCTAAAGAGGCCTTGCTACCCACATTTCTCTTTCTTTTTCAATTTATTTATAAGGTTTTGGGAACAGGTTTGCTCAGACCAGCCTTGATCTTTATATGATATTTATATTTATATGATATCTTTATATAATCGAAAATGACCTTCAATTCCAGAGGCTGCTGCTTCCACTTCCAGAATGTGGTGACTGCAGGCAGAGTATATACAGTGTTGGGGGTAGACCCAGGACCTCGTGGGCATGCTCGGTGAGCACTACAGAGGTAACTGAGCCTTGGGGAACACATCCCAAGCCCCAGTCACACAGCTTCCTGTGGAGCACAGTACAAATCAAGCCCCTTTCCCCTTCCCGCACCCCCTCATGACTCTGTGGATGGAAGCCTGGGATCCAAAGGCCCCTGTCTTGACCTGAGGTGGTAAGGGAGGCCTTGCATTTGGTTCCTAGGTTCTATTCGGTCTGTCTAGGTTTCTGACTTCAGTTTCCAGTTAAAGTCCTTGAAAGGCCAGTCAGTGGGTGGGAGAGAACTTAGAGACAGATCCAGAGCTCATCCAGTTCAGGAAGTCACTCCCCACACAGCAGGGCCCAGCAGGAGTGGATCTAGAAGTAAATCTGTGACCCTCCTCCATCACCCCAGGGTCCCGGGAGAGAACTTGGTGAGAGAAGGAAGAATCGATGAACTCACATCTCAGGCGTTGCATACTCTGGTGCCCTCATCCTCATGCCTTCCTTCAGGCGGCTGCAGAAGTCTTCGTCCATCTGCACTCCTGGGTATGGAGAACCCCCTGCAGGGGACAGTGTGGAGAAAGGCATGCGTGATAAGGTTTCTGGAACTAAAGACCATGCCGGGGAGGTGCATGGTGGCACACACTTTTAATATTAGCACGTGGGAGGCAGAGGCAGATGGATCTCTGGGAGTTTAACAGCAGCCTGGACTAAAAGTGAGAGTCTGTCTCAAACAAACAAACCTACTCAAAAGACCATGAGGGGCGACTGAGAGTTTCTCTCATTTCTTCCAAGTGATGTTTTAGCCAGAAAAGGTATAGGACATGTCTGCAGTCCCAGTTCTTGGGAGGGAGGTTGAGGCAGGAGGATTGTTAGTTTGAGGCCAGTTTGAGCTATCTAGTGACACCTTATCTCAACTCCCCCAGATAAATAGTTAGCGATGTTTTAGTGATAGATTTCCAGTGGCCGAGGCGAACACAGGGAGGTGTGTGCAGGTTCTTCTTGAGGGCACATCCTTGGCTGAGTCATGGTCATCCTTGTGGTCACGCCTGCCTATTTGGTTAGGGAAGAGGTGATCTGAAGCGTTCCTGCTCTGGTACCACAGACAACTCTAAAGACATCTAATCCTTAGACACTCGTGGTCTGGGTTAATAACTTGTTTTTGGAAAACCAGTGGACTTAGGTGAGACTACTGATGGACCACTCCAACTTCCCAGAAAAATAGCCTTCATTCTGAGGCTTTGGGAATGAGGGATTATGACGAGTCTAAAGGATAGAGAGCCTTGGGTGCCAGGGCGAGATTGACATGGAGGGTAGACAGAGATTGCTTCTAGTCCAAGTCTGCAGAGCTGAGGGTAACGGGGCACTAGGCTGTCTTTGCCAGCCTGTATCAAATAGCACCTGTAGCCAATCCTCTGTGATTAACCTGGGCTAGGTAGAGTGGGTAAGGCATTGCAGGATGCTCTGCTTAGTCCTACAGCCAAGGCTACTCCAGCATGTGTTTGTCTGCACTTTCTAGTGATCGCTGCTGGTAGGAAGCAGCTGGGAGACACGCAAGGCTTGGCACGGTGTCACTGCAAGGCCATTGTGGTCACTGCGCTGCTTTCAAGGAGTGGAAGCAACAGATGCCTGTCCTGGAAAGCAAGGAATGGTTTTGACACATGACAGGATCCTAGGGTATCACTGTGTGCATTTTATATGCTGTGAAAGACTTTTTTTTTCAAAGCCTGGAGATTCTTAGCTAATTCTCTTACTTGGGAGATCTCATAGCATCCCTGTGCACATCTGTAGGAATGAGGCATTGAAGACGGTTTTTAGAAACCCAGAGTAGATGGGCTGGGGCATTGGCTGCTCTTGTAGAGGACCTGGGGTCAATTTCCAGCCCCATGTCCAACCAGTTCCAGAGGATTTGATGCCCTCTCCTGGCCTCCTCAGGCACTGCATGCACATAGTACACACAGATAACACGTAGGTACAACACACACACACTCACACACACAAACAAAGAAACCCATAGTGGATAGTTCTAAATAAACCTAGCTAGGGAAAACCCTAACCGAAACTTTTTATTGCTAATCGGCATAAGCCAGTGTGCAAAGCCACGCCAGGTATTAGAATCAAAGGCATTAGATCAAAGCCAGCTGCCTCTAACAACACCATCTACTGGTCCAGCTGTGTACATCAGGGCCTTTCCTGAGAAGCAATTCTGAGGGACTGGATGCATGGAGGAAAGGGGTGAAGACACGGGAGCTGGTATTGGAGAAGGGAGCAAAGGACAGACAGACAGCTCTGTCTTTAGATTGTCTGCTGCCTGACTTTGTTGGTAATAGTCTAAACACTTTCTGTAGCACAGGAATGTGTGCATCCATCTGCTGTCATCTACAGGTGGCTCCACCTGGGTTTGCAACGGGTTCAAGTGCAGACCTCAAGGTCAGGTGGGTGTGTCCACAGGATGCTCCTTCCTCCTCTACACTTACCTAAGGAGAAGATTTCCCATAGTAACACTCCATAGGACCACACGTCGCTCTTGGTGCTGTAGATCTTGTCAAAGATGGATTCAGGAGCCATCCATTTCAGGGGAAGTCGGGTCTGGAAGAGGGCAAGGGGTCTTGAGCTTGAGAACAAAGCAATGTCCACACCCAGGGCCCAGGGCTCCCCTTCCACTTAACACTTATGCAGAACCAGAGCACCTGTGCTTTCCTGCACCATAGAAAACCCCAGAGCATTAAAGGCTACCCCATCTCTGGGGACCAGGCACGGCAGGTAGACTTCTCTGGTACACCCAGCAGGTCCTTGTTCCATGGATCTTAATGAAGCTGTGTTCTCATGACCCCCTCCCCACTTTCACAGAGAAATGAAGGACTTGGTAAAGTGGTCTGAATTAGGAAACACCCCAAAAATTGATAGCAATTCCTATGATTTTTTTTGTAAGAAGGGAGGTTTTGAAAGACATCCCTATGTAAAAAGATGGGATGTTAAGTCTTGAACTGGGGGCTAGGTGTGACTCAGGAGTGGAATGTGTGCTTGATACGTATAAGGCCTGGGCTTCAGTCTTCACTCTCTCCCCCACATCCCTTGGAAAGAAGACAGATAATTTTGTATTGAAGTATTTTCCATTTAGGAAAATATACAGCTGGATTTCAACCATGCAGACCAGCCCTCCTCTTTTAGACAGCAGGAGCCATGGAGAGCTGGCTGGGGGCTGGGGTGGTGGGGGCTAGTAAGATGTCCGGGACAGCAGAGAGACAAAGATTGACACTGAGTTGGGGACACCGATGAGGGTCAAACTGAAACACAGACAGAAACCGTCTTTGCAGGCCAGTGTTCCACCAAAAGCCAGACTGTCTCCCTCTTAGACAAAAAGTGACTTGAGGGGCTGGAGAGATGGCTCGGCAGTTAAGAGCACTGGCTGTTTGTCCTGAGGACCTGGGTTCAATTCCCAGTGGTGACTTCCAACCATCTGAAGCTCCAGGCCCAGGGGATCTGACACCATATTCTGGTCTCTGTAGGCACTTCATGAATGTGGTGCACAGACATACAGTCAGGTAAACCACCCGTACTTAGAGACTAAAATTAAAATAAACAACAACAGAAAAGAAAGTGACCAAGAAGGGGTTCTGCAAGTGTGATGGGGGTACATAACATGATCCAGAAACTTGGTGACAATGCAGATTCCAGGCAGTCTCCCTTCACCCCTGCCTACCCCTAGCCTTTCTGCATCAAGGGATGGGGGTTGGAGAACAACAAGCGGGGGCTCAGAAAGGCTGCGGGGGATGTGTTGCTACCATCTGCAAGCCTCTGCTGTAGAGCAATCCAGAGAGCCCAGACATATGCTAAAGCCTTCCTGGCAGAGGCCAGACATGAGAGGACACCAGAGGTCACCCAGTAAGTGACAAATAACATTATGTTCAAAAACAAACGGGGAAGAGAGGCCAGCGTGAGCCAGAAGGGAGATGGGTCCCACAAAAGGCATCCCTGGGGGTAAGCGGCTTCCTCCCTTCAAGATAGGGTGTACCCTCTCCCCCCCCTTTTTCCGGAGGTACAGGCACCTGCTGAATCAATCATTTGGGTTTATCTGAGGGGAAGAGGTCACACTGTTCTTTCCAGTGTGACATGGAACTCCCCTAGGGGTGGCAGGCAAGAGCTGATGTGGTCTCTGCAGGACCCAGCATGCCACTCAGGCTAAGAAGCCTCATGCAGTCCTGCTCTAAGGCCAGGTCCCCAGCCAGAGCTCCAAGACAGACAAGAGATGCCACCACGAGGATTGTCTGGCATAGAGCTCTTCTGGACCGCCTGTCCTCATAGGACCACATGAGAATTTGGGGGGTGACCGCCTGGGAAGTGTACATCTTACAAGGGCTTCAGTCTACGGTCTAAAAACGACAGGGTAGAAATGAATCCAATATACACCCGGCTGACTCACATCGCCTTTCCTCACATAGTCGGGGTTCTTATAAATATCCCGCGCCAGGCCAAAATCGCAAATCTTCACCACATTGTTCTCAGATAAAAGGATGTTTCGTGCTGCCAGGTCTCGATGAATGCACTATAATAAAACAGTTATGTAATGAACCCATTTCCTTAATCCAACTGCTTCGTTTCCTGTATCCACTCTGGGTCATAATTCTTTAAAAAAAAAAAGGTGTGTGTGTGTGTGTGTTGTGTACTCGTGTAAGTATGCGAGTAGAGGACAACTGTGTCAATGCTCTCCTCCCACCCTGTGAGTTCCCAGGACTGAATTTGGGTCAGCCAGCTTGGCAGCAAGGGCCTTCACCTGCTGAACCATCTCTCTAGCCCCAGGATCGCCATCCTTGATTCTCAGCTCCATTTCATGTGTGGGAAAGGAAGAAACTCCCAGCACACACCCAGTTACCATAAACACCATGCACTTCTGCTCAAATCCAGGAGGCCCAAAAGATGAGTCGGCCAGGGCCAAGCTCCCGTTCTGTGGGGAGTGTACCGGCCAACCCTACTGGCAGTCTGTTACTCCAGTGAGATTTCCCCACTATCGGTTAGCAGATCTTTGGGAGCTTCACACTGATTTGTTATGTTTGCACTGCTGGTGTCTTTAAGACAGAATCCTGAGCTGGGCGTGTGCTCAGGAGGCAGAGGCAGGCGGATCTCTGTGAGTTCGAGGTCAGCCTGGTCTAC
>LOJH01004013.1:0-29470 GCA_001685095.1 Ellobius talpinus
AGCTGACTGAGAAGCCAAGGACAATGGATCTGGGTTTTGATTCTACTTCATGGAATCTATTTCTCTATTGTACGTTTATTATTCGTAATTCAAGCTTTTCCTGTGCGTATTGTTACTCGGTGAGGCCGTAAGCCCAACTCAGAAGCTTTTTTTTTTGTCCCATTTCCCTTGCAGAGCGACAAAGTGTTGACTAATCCTGTACAGACGTCTCACGGATCTAGAAGTAGGTCTACATTACCACCCACGGTTTTTCAAGTGCACAGCAAAGCTTCGACAGCCACCTTAACTTTCTCGAAGTTTGTCAAGCCAAATAGAAAGTAAGGCCCTGGTTCTTACTTCAAGCCAAAGAGGGCTACCACGGAGGAAAACTTACTACTAGCAAAAAGACACATCCCCTCCTGCCTTACACCATCAGGGATCAAGGAAAAATGGCATCATTCATTTTTCACAAACGTTTGTGAACGTTCTCCAATTAAGCTACCTGCAGGAGCAAGCTCAGCAGCCGAGGAGCAGCGAGTCAGCGCCACAGCTTCCTTATCTTCCTTATGCGCAGGCGCACGTCGAGCGCTTCCGCTCTGGGCGTGGCCAACCCTGAGCGTGCCACCGCGGGGGCGTGGCCTGCAGTCGGCAGGGGCGTCCACACCCCCTGCGCGCCCGAGGATGGCGCTGGGGCTCCACGGTGGGCCCGGGGCCTCTGGGCAGGGGCTGGCTTTGGAGACCTCAGCTACGGCAACAGCAGCTTCCGGTGCAGTAGGTTCCCGCCGCTTCCTGCTCTGTCTCTACCTGGTAGGGTTTTTGGTAAGTGTACGCACGCTCTGGGGCTAAGGAAAAGCCCTGAGTCTGTGCCAGGCAAGAGATACTGGAAGGGCTGCTCTTGCCTCGAGTTCCTGGAGATTTATACATTCCGGCCCGGAACATGAAATGTGCTTTCAGGTGCCTCTTCTTGCCCTTTCATCCCTGACCTCAAGTGTGACTCCTTGACCCAGCCGCTTTGGAGGGTGACTCCAGGTGTTATTTGCAGAGACCAGTACAGGGCAGAGTACAGAAGCTGCTGGAGGCAGCTAATGCTTTAGGGGACACAGGCCTTTCCTCCACAGCAGGGGTCGGGAAGTCCCTGCTGAGGAACCCCCTAGACAGGCAGCCTTGAAGTTTGAAATTGGAAGTTGCCTTGAATTACATACAACTGCCTTTTGGCAAAATGGCACGTGGTTTTGTTTTGTTGTAATTTATGTGCATGCGTATATTGGTTTGGCTCACAAGTGGTCCTTTCCCTTGTAGAATGATGTCTTAGGATTTCTGTTGCTCCGACAAATCACCATGACCAAAAAGCGAGTTGGAGAGGATTCAGCCTTGCTGCTGAAGGAAGTCAGGACAGGAACTCAAACAGGGCAGGATCGTGGAGGCCAGGAGCTGATGCAAAGACCATGGAGGGAAGCTGCTTTCTGGCTTGCTTTCCGTGGCTTGTTCAGCCTGCTTTCTTATAGAACCCAGGGCCAGTAGTGCAGGGATGGGGCCACTCACCGTGGATGAGGCCCTCCCCCATTGATCACTAAATGAGAAAATGCCCTATAGCTGGATCTCGAGGCATTTCCTGAGCTGAGGCTCCTTCCTCTCTGATTACTCTTGCTTGCGTCACGTTGACACAGAAAAAGCAGCCAGTACAAATGAGAAGCTTAAGAAGAACTCATGCTCCAACCATTCATCCTCCTATTAATTTCATATTCCTGAAGTTTCTGCTATGTGGTATGTACCCTGGAGCTCTGATGTCATATGCAGCTTCTGCTTCCAGAGAATTAGCAGTCTTAGTGGTAAGGTTAAGTTGGTAGTCTTGGGCCATTTTCAGTGCAGGGACCCTGATTCACCCTCATTCCTCTTTCAAGTCTAGGTTTGGTTGCTTGGTTCAATGGGCCTGGTTATAAGTCAGTGGATGGTAACAGCATGAAGAAGCACCCGGTAGTATTTCCTCATCAGGCAAAGGAACCAATTAGTTGAAAGGTCACTGGTAGAAGGCTTTGTGGCTAGTATCTGATCAGCACTGAACCTGATAGACAGGAACTTTTCTGTGGCCAGATGGAGCCTCCTATTTCTCCCCCGACTGATGGGTCTCTAGAATTAGGAGTTAGGATGTAGAACCGTGTAGGTGAGGAACAGAGACACAGTCTCACTTCAGCTTGAAAAGTATCCAGCAGTTGTCAGAGGTTTTTCAATTAATATTTGCTAGACTCTTAAGTAAAGCAGAATGCACCAAAGGCCTTGTGTTTACAGACCCAGGAGACACTGAGGACCATGCCTTAGAAAGGGCTGTGTCTACAGTGAGCGGTTCTGAGACACACAATTTCCCTTCTTAGGTGCCATGCCTTTGACTTGAGAGCCCAAGCTATCCCATCTGCACCCCTATGCCCTGTTTGTGTGTGTGTATGTGTGTGTGCATGCCCTATTTGTGTGTGTATGCCCTATTTGTGTGTGTGTGTGTATGTGTGTGTCCGGAATTCAAAGATGGTGAATGTGGCTTCTTCCCGAAAAGGTTGTTGACTGCCATCCACTTGGGGTGATGCGTATCCCCAGGCCACTGAGGTGCCATCCACTTGGGGTGATGCGTATCCCTAACCTACTGAGGCGCTACTGCAAAGGGCTCCTAGGTTACTTGTGTCAGATGAAAAGGACTCAGGCCCTCACCTGGAACATCCAGATTTTACCCGGAGGGTATCAGCAACTACCAGGAGCCAGAATTCAGAATAGTTTGAGGATTATAGAGAAATAAAGCAGTTCATACATCATTCATTATGTGCAGCCTTCCAACTCAGACTTGGATAGTCACAGCCTCTCTTCTGTTTTCCATATGCTGTGCACATGGTAAATCGAGTCTGGTGTGAAATTTTGAGAAATGCAATAATATATTAAAGAGCATATCCTAAGAGAAATACATATGATTTCCAAATACTTTTTAAAAAGATTAGGGATTTTTTTTGTCAGTGAAAAATGTTGTAACGAGTTTGATCATATGCAACTCTATATATCTTTGAAGGAGCTAACGCTGTCTTATTAAGTAACATCTAAGCCTCTTACCTATTACACACAGCTTACTTACGATTTTCATAGATTTAGCAGCCCCCATAGGCCTGGCAAACTGGTTTCTGATTGGAAGAGGAAGAGCACAAGGTTAAAGATGTCATTTGCCAAATGTTCTAGTTTTTGCTCTTGACATTTTGAGGTTTTCATTTGTTTCACCGGGCACAGTAAGGTCTTCATTTGGCTCATTTTGTTTAGCAAGCTAAGGTGATGCTGTGTTGCGGGAGAATGTTTCAAGATATCTGATTATACTTATAAAGATATGTCACTGTGATTGGTTTAATAAACAGCCGAATGGCCAATAGCTAGGCAGGAGGTATAGGCCGAACTTCCAGGAGAAAGAAGGAAAGGGGGAGAGATGAATCTAGGCCCAGGAGTGAGACTCAGGAGGTCATGGAGAAGAAACAGGAGATACAGGATGGAAGAGAGGTAAACAGTCATGTGGAAGAATGTAGATGAATACAGATGGGTTCATTTGAGTTCTAAGAGCTAGTTGAGACAAGACTAAGCCAAAGGCCAAGCTTTCATAAGGAATAAGAAGTTTCCATGTCATCATTTGGGGCTGGCGGTGAAAAAGTAAGTCCGTCTGCAGTGCTGAGATCTGTAACTTTGTTTCCTTTTCTCCAGACTGCTTGGTCAGTTTCTGTTCCCTCTTCCCGACCTGTAGCAGGTGACAGTTCATCTTCGCTGAGATAGCCCACCAGCAGAGAAACACTGAGTTTCATTCCCTGTAAAAGGCCCCTGAAGCCTGAATGTATTCATCGGTTTCCATTGGGAAATGCTGAGGAGAGGTTAGGCAGTCCCATCAAGCTGGCTTCCTTAAGAATGGTTGCAATGTGTAGGAGATGATGGGGTTCTGTAGAACGTGTGGGTCAGGAAGGAATTGCTCATTATAGTACAGGAGAAGACATTTTAGATGAGCACTTCCTGAGAAGGAGTCTGCAGCCAGCATTCCTGGTAAAAATGATGTTATTTTAAATTTGCAAGGTACTAAAATAATATCGCCAGCTCTTGCTGACGAGCCTATATTTTCATAATTACCTTAGTCCATATCAGTATTTTACGAGCCTTCTGTCTTCCTCATGCTTTCTTGGGCTTGCCAGGTATTATTGATATGTGTCACATTTTAAAACCTTGCGTGGTGGAACATGCTTATATTATCAATGCTCAGGAGACTGAGGAAAGAGGCCATCCTGGGCTACATAGTAAGAAAGACTCTCTGGGGGGGATTGTGGATGGAATATAAAATGAAATTTTAAAAACAGACTGTCTCAAAAAGTACAGGCTTTAAAAAAAACTCCCATTAATTCCTTTTGGTAACTGGAGGGATTTGTTTTTATTTATTTATTTATTTATTTTCATTTTCGAGACAGGGTTTCTCTGTGTAGCTTTGGTGCCTTTCCAGGAACTAGCTCTGTAGACCAGGCTGGCCCCAAACTCACAGAGATCCTCCTGCCTCTGTCTCCCGAGTGCTGGGATTAAAGGTGTGCGCCACCACCACTTTACTGAAGCACAAAACACTTTACCAATGAACACAAACAGCCCCTCCTTCCATATCCTTCTCCACAGAACATGGTGGTTTCTCAGTTCTTTCTTGTTTGTTTCAGGGGAGGGACTTCCATTGCCCATTCTCCTCAGGCCAATCACAAAGAAGCAGCAATGCAAACGAAAACTGATCCTGTGTGTCCAGACAGCACAGGCATTTAGACTTACCTGGATTCTACCATACACCTGCTTGCTGTGGCCCTACTGTTATGGTTTCTTCTTTTCTGAGAAGTTTAGATGTGGGTTTGATGTTTGGAATTGACTTACAGTTTTAGAATCACCAGTTTTAAGCGCTGCTAAGCTTCAGTACTGACTGGAGTCCTTTGGGTTTTGGTTTCTCACAGGATTTGTTTGGTGTCAGTATGGTTGTCCCATTGCTGAGTCTTCATGTCAAGTCCCTTGGAGTAAGTCCTGTAGTTGCTGGAGTGGTGGGTAAGTGTCTAATACTGTTTATTTGCAAAGCACTCAATTTCAAATCCTCTGAAATAACTGAGCCCTTGACCAGTTATCACCCAAAAGGAAACAGGAAATGAATTGACTTTGCAGAACATCTCTGAGTACCACCCTGGAGTAAATGGGATTCATCTGTTCCCGGACTACCTGTATTCAGAAAGGCTTTGAGACTTGAATTATTGCCACATCCCATCCTGATGGAAGCTCTGCTTCCTGGGCCTCTGGGAGTTTGGGCTGTGTATGTTGAAGGTGAGGCATGGCTTCCTGTCAACAAGCATAGTTCTGAAACTCAATATGAAACCACAGGGGCAATGTATGGAAGCCATACCTGATGGCAAAGGGTTTCAGTGACCACCTTGGGGGAAACTAGTTCCAGGCTTCCTACACGACTAGCACATGTCAGAAGCCCATGGAGTTTCTGCCCATGTAGCATGCAGTTCCTTCCCAAATTTCCTCATTTGTGAAAGAGGCAGGGGTATCCAGGGCTTAGAACTGTGCGTGCTAAATACTGAAAACCCATAATGCTCACAGCCCTTGAATCCTTCACAAGTTGGAGAAGGAATCAGGCAGTTTTCTACATCACGTTGTTATAGTTTGATCCCTTCTCTCTTTTTCCCCCCTCAAGATATGTACATCGAATTATGCTGACTCCCTGGTAGCGCATAGACCTTTAGGAAAAGCCAAATGGGACTGTTACATAATAAGGAAGGGAAATAACTTTGTAAAACTTTGTACGTTTGTTATATAGCTAAACTTTTCTCTAAATTTTGCTCATTTTTAACTGTTCTGTGTTGTTGCTGTTTCCATGTATTATTTGCAGCATTTCCATTTACGAATATAATGGACTCACTTATGTTCTCATCTCTAAAATGCTTGATACATACATACACACACATACATACACACACACATACACACACACACGAATGATGAATGAGCTAGTGTTAAAAATTCAGCTCTCAGGCCTCTTTTTCCAGGATTTTGATTTTTTACTAAGACAAACCAGCACTAGGTTCAGGGTTCCTAAGACTGGCCCTTGCCATCCTCTGCTGCTTGCTCTCGTTTTTGTTTTGAAGGCTTTTAAAAATTTTGCAGAAAGGTATAGAGCAGTTTAGCTCCCCTTCCCCTGAGTTTTCTGCTGATTCCTCCCTGATTGTTGCCACAGTCATCTAGCCACACCCAGCTGCCTTTCCTAACCTTACTGATTGTCTTGCAGGCTCCTCCTATGGCATTTTGCAGTTCTTCTCCAGCACCTTTGTGGTAAGTTATCCTCCATCCAGTACCTCTGTGGTATGTTATCCTCCATCCAGTACCTCCGTGGTATGTTATCCTCCATCCAGTACCTCCGTGGTATGTTATCCTCCATCCAGTACCTCTGTGGTATGTTATCCTCCATCCAATACCTCTGTGGTACATTATCCTCCATCCAGTACCTATGTGGTACATTATCCTCCATCAAGTTCTCCTCTGTCTGGCAGTCCATCTCCAGCACATAGTCACATGCCACTGGGGATCATCCACATGGTGCTTATAAAATGGGAGGCTTGAGGGTTACTGAGTAGTGGATGCACAGATGGTTAGAAGATAGGAGGCAGGCTAGAATCCTGTCCTCTGCCCTTTGTCCTGTGGGAAGTTGTGTGCTTCAAAGCCTCAAATGGCATCTTCTGCAAGGCACACTGAGCCACTAGTACACCTTGGGAAGAAGGAGTATTACATTTATGATATGCCATCCCTGTGATCCGGGGATGATTTTTGTACTGGAGAAAAGAATGGAAACAGAATTTACCACCTACATTATTCATTTTACATAATCAACATCAGTCAATCCGCCTGCTTTTCTAGCATTCTGTATGGAAGTGTGTACACTGAGCTAAGTTCCTCCTCATATGTGAGAGCACTCGGCAGAAACCATTTTAATGTATTGGTTAGATCCAAAAAATGGAGTGGGGGGATTTGGTTTTCTCCCTCTTCCTGGCCATTTGATAGTGTGCAATCCAGAGACTGTCGTTGAGCATCCGTGACTGTCTCCCTAAACCAGCCCACTGGGTATGCTGGAGACCCCAGTGTCCATCAGTCGGGAAGTTCATAGTCATCTACTTATTCTCACAGATTGACAGCCATGGCTGATTGAAGCAGCTGGCTAGCATCTCTCATTTAGCAGACTTGTGTTTTCCTTGGCTGCTTCCTTGTTAAGGGATGGTAAATTTAAAAGAAATTGAATAGGATTCTATAATAAATTGTTAAATAGGTAAATAATTACTACCTGATTTATCTTTCATTTAGGTTTTAAGACCCTAAACTTGTAGGTACTGAAGAGAGGGTTCAGCAGTTAGGAGCACTTTCAGGGGACCCGGGCCTCAGTTCTCAGCATTACTTGACAGACAGCTCAAAACTGCCTGGCCTGGAACTTCCTTCCCAGAGAATACAATCTCTCTCTGTCTTTTTTTTTTCTTTTGAGACAGGTTGTCTCCCTGTAACTGTTTGTGTCCTGGAAATCCCTAGGTAGACCAGGTTGGCCTTGAACTTGCAGAGATTTGTCTGCCTCTCAAGTGCTGGGAGTAACAGCATATATCCCTGTGCCTAGCCCAATCCAATGCCTTTTGTCCTCCTCAGATACTGCGCCCACATGTGATACAGGCATCTATACAGGGAAAACACTCAGGCACATAAAACAAAAGTAAGTGCATCGTTTAAAATCCTTTTACAATTTACATAACACTCAAGTTTATTCTCATTTGACTTTGTAATATTCCAGTTCCTAGCTCCCTTTTATAATCGGAGGAAATTAAGACTCACAGGCTTTAAGTAATTTGACTCTGCCACCTAATCTCAGATTCCAGAATGAACTTACGTTATTTTTTTCCCTGGTGGGAGAAGGTGAATAGCAGGGCTGCAGCGTAGTGTGGCATAGTGCCTCTTCGTGTGCCAGGTGCCACCCTCGGCACTCCTCTACATGGTCAGTAAACAGAGGGATGCCTAGAGCCTCCTGTCGGGCACCATGTGTGTCTCACACTCCTGTGATGAAAAGATGAAGGGAATTTTAACCAGTCCTCCACTGCTTCATTTGGAAACTCAATCCCAAAGCCTTCCTGTGTCTGGATCTCAGATCTCAGGGCAGAGATGGTGGTGCAGGCTAGTCCTCCAATGCTCCTCTCCTCCCTCCCGCTGGCCTCTGGCTTCCTAGGATGAAGATCAGGCATGGTTAATCGATTGATTTTTATCTCTAGTGCCTATCAGATCAACTGACATAGAACTGGCATTTCTGAATGTGAGATTTTATTGCCAGCTCTGCCCATGCCTGCAGTTCTATATTGACTTTTCATTCTGGGCAATAATATATTACTTACAGAGCACATCTTATGTATCGTATGGCTGGAATTTAATAAAAACTTTCCGTAGTGAATTTTAAGGTAGAAAGATGCATAGTTAAAATGCCCCCCTTTGACCAATAATTTCATTAATACATATACATATTTTAGTTGCACATTTTATAAAAATGTTTTAAGAACAGATCATTACAAAGAAAGGGTGTATGTGCTTTGTTAAATTAGGTAAATTGTTGAGATTATGCACCTTCATAAAAAGTAACTAGAATTATCAAACATTTATAAATGTGAGGCCCTGTTCAGAGTAAGTACTTCATTTAATCCTCTTAACTGTCCT
Source organism: Ellobius talpinus (assembly GCA_001685095.1). Taxonomy (NCBI): domain Eukaryota; kingdom Metazoa; phylum Chordata; class Mammalia; order Rodentia; family Cricetidae; genus Ellobius; species Ellobius talpinus. The sequence goes on from LOJH01004013.1 coordinate 8,731, forward strand.
TAGAGAGAGACTTTAGTCTTTAAAGGCTACCCTGGAGTCAGACAGGAACTGTGACTGTCCTGACCCTCCTTAGAAAGCAGTCATTTCATGCTAGCCTTATGGTAAGTGTTGAGGGAGCAGATAGTTGCTGGTGTAGATGTTACTGGTGGCGAAACGGAGGTTTAGTGAAGTTAGCTTACATCTCAGGTCATGGTATAGGGAGTAATAGGTGGTCAGAGTTGAACCCAGACAGCCTGGCCCAGAATCCAGGGTGTAGAACTATCTGATTATACCACTAACCCATGACACCAGGTGATCCCATGCTCAGAAGAATGTGGAGCCATCTCTGAAACCGTTTGAAATAAAGACTGGGGAAAAGGGAGTGATAGCATTTGTAGGATGTTTGTATTGGGGCAGGATTTACCATTGGAACGTTTTACAGAGCACCGCAAAGATTAAGTAACTGTTTCTCTCTTTGTTTAAGTTAGTATTTGGAGTTCCTAAGGTGAACAGGTGTGGTTGGCTTTTGACAAGAAGAGAGATGGGCTGAGGTTCCATGGTTAATTGGGGAGGGTGGGGAGTGTGGCTCCTCACTAAATCTTGAGGGAAGCAGGACACAGTGCCAGTCCCCTTCTAACAAGGGTGGAGGAAGTACTCTCTAACTCTCCTGTAGCCTACAGAGCTGCTCAGGTCCCACACCTTGGTGATGTACTAACCTGGAGGAGGAAAAGAAAGAGCTAACAAGCTGACTAAGCCCCAGGCAGGGATTTGGTACACTCTGACTGGCGCCTCATCCTGCTACAAGGCTTGCTATATTTTTAGCTGGAGTGTGGCTGTGAGGGAATGGAGGAAGTATAAGAACAATTAGAGAGCTGGGCTGGACCCCTGCCCACCTTGCCCTCCACCCTGGGCAGGACTCCACCCTCTCTGGGCCCTCTTTCTCCCACTCTGGCCTGTGCTTGCATAGATTTGGGACCATGTAGGTTTTTTTTTTTCTACTCACTTTCTTTTTCAGTATTTTTAAAATTTCTAAACAACCTAGTTTCTGGAGAGTGTAGCTGCATAAAACAATAAAAATGAAGACAAAAATGAGGCTTTGGAATTTAGCCCGGCATTTCACCTTCCAGTGACTCTCTCAGCTACTAGATCATCAGGCATCTTGTTGAATGTGGCTTTTTTGTGTCATTCACCTTGTGGGATGGGCTAGAGAAAGTAGCATGTGGTATATACCATGTCAGGACCGTATCCCTAACCCACTCCCTGGCATTTTCATGGCCCATATTGTACTGGTGTCTGTATGGTGGTGGTTGCTATTGGAGACCTTTGCTTGTTCCTGTCAGGGATGCTGGAGTGATGTGGTTGGAAGACGGTCCTCCTTGCTGGCGTGCATTCTGCTCAGTGCCCTGGGTTATCTCCTACTTGGAGTATCTACCAACGTGTTCCTGTTTACTCTGGCTAGAGTCCCTGTGGGTGAGTTCTTTCCTATCCCCCAGAAGTATATTTCTCTATAGAAATCTGAGCCGGCTTGATAATGCCTCTTCGATCAGAGCTTAGCTTCAGAGACCAATGGCTGTAGCAGTGACAGCAGTGACCATTTAAGCAGTGGTTGCTGTTTATTGAGCATTTACTATTGGCAGACCCTCTGGTAGCTTACCCAAAGCTCCCATCATAGCCCAGGTCAGAGCCTATCAGAGATTCATTAGCGTGCATACCTCTGCCACACCTGACCTGTCTCTTCCCCGTCGTCCTACCTCTCCACGTCTGCTCAGACAATTAAGAGCTTGTGAGGTGTCTTTTGGCTCGCACTGTGATTCACTCTGAGACAGCTCAGTCACGCTGCTACAGCCCTCTGGAAACCAGAATGCTGCCTGAAGGAGAGTCTGCATCTCTATGTGCGGAGGACCTGCAACTGACCACCTCCCTCCAGACTGCTCTTGACTGTTGATGACACCGTGGAATTGCTGTTATCTTCCTTGAGATATTTGACCCACTCTTGGAAACCACACTGTTAGGTGTGCAGTGTGTGGGAACCGCTATGGAAACTGTATCCCTCCTTGCCTTTCTTAGCGTCCAGAGCCCCGCATCTCACCAGTTTTCTTTCCCTAGCTAGCGTAGCATGGACAGACGTCACGGCCCTAATCACAAGGCCCTCATTAAGTCATCTACTTGTTCCACATTAACACCCCAGAGAGCAGAGCGCTCGACCACTAGCAAAATCGTCGTGCCATTTCTTTGACCTGCACACAGAACATGAAAGCTGTGGAGGCATATCCCACATTCATATGGGTGGTTTTGCTGTAGAAGTTCTTTAAGTGTGGTCCACGATCCTCACATACCCCACCACTCCATTCAAGATTATATTATATTAACATGCATCTTTGTTTTGCATTTATTATGTTATTGTTTGTGCACAGTGTCTCTCTCAGGACTGCACCTCACTATACTCCACCATTCCCTCTTACGTCCTCTCCCTAGTTCTCTACAAACTTGGTAGGGAGATGTGTGAGAACCTAAATCTGTTTGCAAAGCAGGTAGAGATTTAAGAGGAGGGTGGGATTATTTTCCCTTGGTATGAGTGGCCTAGTCCAAACAGCCATGTTTCTGAAGCATGGACATCATGGTCTTTGCAAACAGGAGTAATACTAGACTCCCTCTTGCCCCCACCTGACCCTTCCCAGTGTCTGGGGAACATGAATGAGAGGGAATGCTGGGAACTTTGCCAGGCTTCTGGTTTTTCAGTGGGTTGTAGACTCGGATCCTGTTATCCCGATGTTGTGCCTGCACTAGACATCTATTCTTCCATTCCCAGCCTCTAAAGAGCTCTGCCCTCACCCAGTAGTCCTCTTCCTTCATAAGGTGAACCCAGCATGGCTATGATTTCAAAGAAATGCATGAAGTCCCTTAAAGAGGTCCTGAAATTTTTCTCCCAGCCCAGCACTTCTTCATACTTCAGAGAACAAGGCTAGAAAGATGCTAAGTAATTCTAAAAGGGATCTGTAAGTTTGTTTCCAGAAGAGCTATCCAGTGTGTCCAGTGCACATATTCTCATTCTGAACCAGAAACTTGGAGTAAATTTGGCAGCACCATGTTGGGCCAAGCAAGATTCCATAAAGAGGCCAGCGGAGGCCACTGTGTTGAGTCACAGCTTGGAATGATGGGCAGCGATCTGCAGGGAGCTTATATTACATGCCAACCAAAGTGGTTAGTGACCCATTCCCAGGATCTTTTAGTCTGATCATAAGCATTCCTCACATGTACATCAGATAATCCCCCGCAGCGTACAGTCATGCTGAAGCCATCGGGGAGCTGGCAGTCAAATTCACAAGTCTTAGACTAGTAGGAAGCAGTTGGCCTTGGTTAGATGAAGCCACCATCATATGTACTGGTGTCTTACGAGGGTATGGCAGTTGGTGTTGGTTAGATGGAAATGCCTCATGTTCCTCCTCACGTGTATCCTCCCTGCTGTCCCTGCCCATATCCCTCATTACCTCCTAATACATTCTCTATATTCTACCCCAAGAAAAACCCATGTTTCATGAGGGTGGATTTAGCCATTTGTGTTTGTTTTGTTGTTGTTGCTGTATTGCTCCATTTGGTTAGCTCGTTGCTTTATCCACAAGTTAAGATTGGTAGTGGCATAGGGTAGGTGTGCTGTAATAGTTTGCAGCGAGGGAGGGAGAAGGCATGCTCACCAGTTAACTATGAGGAAGCCACCCCATTGTGTGGTTAAGGGTTTCATTATAGGTAAAGAGAGAGAAAATATCCAGAGAAGACAGGGAGAGACGTAGGCTGGCCATGGCCAGGGCCAGGAGAATGGGAAGAATAGTGGAGATAGTAAGATAGCAAGAGACAGTGAGTAGAAGAGAATAAAGGACAGCAAGAGATAGAGAAGAAGGGAGAAGAGTGGGGCACTGGGGGAAACCTTGCCACTCGGAGGAAAACGAGGGAAGGAGGTGCTGGCGTGAACTTTGGTGTGTCTAGCAGGTGGTTATGGTACTGAGGAAACCAGGAGGCCAGCATGGGCTTTGAATATGAACCACAGGTAGCCATTTGTCCCTTCTGCCAGAAGTAAGGAAATGACTCCTTTGGCAGATGGGAACTTCTTCACAAGTCACTTTTATTTAACTGCCAGAATTCTTCCTGTAGCTCACGTTGAGCTCATTTATGGATATTTGGACTGCCCGAGACCTAACAGCCACCAGGAATTTCAAATGGATAACAAGGAATTGTTGGGGTGTCATTACAAGATATAGCCAAGCTGAAGTCTAAGGCACTCAACGCTAGAGACGAGGTGACCAACCGTTACTGGCTCTGGCTCTAGATTCCATTTATAATGGCATGAGTTCTGCCAGCCACAGTGGTCCAGAGAAAAAGGTAGCAAGGATTCCATTTGGGGCAGGGAGGAAGGGTAGCGCAGAGGGGTCAGCTCCACCAGAGTACAGACAGTTACAGAGCACATTTCTTCTCCCTTGCAGGTATTTTTAAACACACCCTCTCCATCTCCAGGGCACTGCTTTCTGACCTGGTCACAGAGAAGGAACGACCCCTGGTCCTGGGACAGTTCAACACAGCCTCAGGCGTAGGCTTCATCCTGGGCCCTATGGTTGGTGGGTATCTGACAGAGCTGGATGGTGGATTCTATGTGACAGCTTTCATCTGCTGCTCTGTCTTCCTTCTCAATGCTGGTGAGTTAAGTAAGTGCACTCAGTCTACCTACGTTTAGCTTCTTGTGATTTTTATTAATACAGACTGGGCCAATTTATGGCTAGGGGAATGGCTCAGGACTGAAGAACTCTTCCTGCACTCACAGAGGACCAGAGTAGGATTCCCAGCAGCTGTATTGGTGGCTCACAGCTCTCTGTAACTTCAGCTCCAAGGAATGTGGTATCCTCTTCTGGCCTCCGTGGGCCTCACTGTGCACATGCAACTCATATAGACGCATACACTCACACACCCATTAATACAACAATAATAATAATAGTAGACTAGGCAGAGTCATTGTTCAGGAACGAATGTTAATTTGAAGGTGCTCTCTGCTATTCCCAGTGACCAGAGGAATTTGTATCCCCATGAGCACCATGCGGGCTTCCCTTCCTTCTGTGTCCTCACTCTCACTGTTCTGTAGCTGTCATCATCCAATAGTCCCCTTAGAGGAGGAGGGAGCATCCTGCTGTGCCTTTGCCTTGAACGTCTGTTTGTTGATGATGTTGGGTGCCATTTTGCTGACCATTTGTTGAAGAAGCATTTAGTCTTTTGCGAAATCTGGTTTTCTTTTGTCTTTGTGCTATTGAGTTGTATAGCTAATATATTGACTTCTAAAAAATACTTTATGAAAGTTTAATCACTATAATATTATTATACAGGTGAAATACTTTGGATACTAATATAAAACATGAGTAGGCCATAGGCAGCAGTGCAAAATGGCAAATTTTGATGATTTTCCCAATCTACTATCTGGCAAACACTTATTTTTCAGATGAATTAGTTTTATAATTTAATTGTTTAAGAATCCCATACATTATATTTTGAGGAAATTCATCACTCCCAAGATATACTTCCCTATTCCATACTCAACCAGTTTGTGTCTTCATTAAAAAAAAACAAACAAACAAAAAACATTAGTACTGCCTGTATGTTCTTAAGGGTGTCAGTGCACTGGAGGGTGTCAGACCTACCAGGGGCCGCACCCCTAGGGCAAACTCTCCCTCTCCTGGTCGGCAGCAGTCACCAGTAGCTGGTCACCTGAGGTGGAACTTTGTGCCCACCTCCCTCCTCCATGCTGGGGTTTTGTCCGACTTAATATTAACTTTTTTACCATCAGATACTGGAGCTGCAAATAACAGCTATTCTTTACATTGCCCTTTGCCTTCAGAGACTGTTTCTCCTGCTCTGTGGAAGGGCTTTGGTTTGCTCTAGGTCCGCTGCATCTTTGTGCTTTGGTTGCCTGTCCTCCTGGTAGCATACCCAGAAATGCCAATGCCAAGCCCAGTTCTCAGAAGCCATCTGCCTCCCTTTTCCTTCCTCTTTAATCCATTTCGAACTCACTTTTGTGTATGGCATAAGACAGGGACCAATTCCATTATCTTGCACGATATGTATTATCTTATTATTATAAATTATATGAAAACATCTCTATTTTTAATACATCTGTTAAGTTTTTCAATAAAATCTGGAAGATTAAAACAACAGCTATGCATTTTCCTGCCACAAACCGCTTAGTGCCTCCTTCTTGGGGTCATGGCTTTATTCATCCTACACAGTGATGGCAATACCATGGTGCCTCTCCCACCTGCACCACCACGCAGCCTTCCTGGCCTACCTCACATGTGCAGGCAGCTCCCACAGGAAGGCTTTGCACCGAGTTCGTCCCCTGCCAGCCACATTTTTTTCATGTGTCTTTCCCAGCTCTCTTCTTATGGTCATTCTCTTCTCAGACATTTGCCTCATTCTGAACAAAACCAGGCAAGGGTTCTTCATAGCACTTCCAAAATTCTGTTCCTGTTTCAGTTTCATGCTTCTGTTCTACAGCATACGGCACAAGGGCAGGCTTTGTGCTAGATTGCTAGATGACCTCCGCTGTCCCTGTCCATAATCTACAGTATTTCAGCACACTGGCTGCATTAACAGGTCTCTTGCTGTGTTATTAGGTCTTGTTTGGGTGTTGCCTTGGAGAGAAACAACCCTCAAGAGCGCAGAGGATGCTTGGAGCTTGGATGAGAAGCATGCTGCAGTGCCCAGAGAGTCAGCAGGTACACCGCAGGGAGCAGCCACCCCTGCTAAGGCCAGGAGGAGCAAGAAGAAAGTGCAGAAGCCCTGGCTTGAAGTCATGTCAGCCTTGAAAGACATGAAGAGCCTCCTATTTTCTGCACTGTGGGACATATTTCTTGTGCGCTTGCTGATGGGGGTGGCTGTCATGCTGTACTACAGTAATTTCGTCTTGGCCCTGGACGAGCGTTTTGGGGTGCGACCTAAGACCACCGGGTACCTCATCAGCTACACCAGTGCCCTGGGCACCCTGGCTGGCTTCGCCGTGGGGCCCATTCTCCGACTGTACAAGCACAACTCGCACATGGTCCTGCTGCACTCCAGTGCCCTCACCTGCTCGCTGCTACTGCTCTACTCCGTGGCTGGCACCATGCATGTGGTGGTCCTTTCATCCACGCTTCTGTCCTTCTCTACCTCCATCGGGAGAACCTGCATCACTGACCTCCAGCTGAGTGCCGGCGGGGCCCAGGCCAGTGGCACCGTCATAGGTGTGGGCCAGTCCGTGACCGCAGTGGCTCGTGTCATTGCTCCTCTCCTCTCAGGAGTTGCCCAGGAGCTCAGCCCCTGTGGCCCCCCAAGCCTGGGTGCTGCTTTAGCCCTGGTGGCTGTTTTAATCATGTCACGAAACAAACCTCATTCCAACGGGAGTGAGAAACTAAAACGGGAGTAGGGCGGATGGGGAGCACTTAGAGAAGCATAGTTAGAAGCGGGCAAATCAGGGACAAAGACTGGTCAGAAGGGCGCTTCAGGGAGGGCGCCTCGTCTAAGTGCGGTCATGGCTGCAGGACAGCCACAAGTCAGCTGCAGACAGGAAAGTTTAGGTTGAGCACAGCTCGGCCCCGCGTCCCATCAGTATTCAAAGCTTACCTGAATGGCTTCTCTTCCCACCTGGGCCAGTAAAGTTAACATTTGCTTCCTGGAAAGGCAGCAGGCTGCAAAGAGGTAAAAATGGTGGTAGGAGGGGCAACTGGCTTGCGGGAGGATGGGAGAGCCACCATGGAAGAGCCATCATGGGAGAGCCACCATGGACGAAGCAATGTTCCAGTGAAAAAGAGCTGCCAAGTTCATCTCATGTTGGTTGGTCAGTTTGGTGCAATGCAGATTTTTTGTTAAACCCGGAAGCCAAAAGTTGCTTCCCTGCCAAAATCCCAGAGACTGGAGGAGCTGCTTTGCTTAAATCAAGCTGTTGCTTTCTCCACTGGTAAAAACTCAGATGCTGAACTCACCCCCAGACACATAGATGCACAGGCCTTGCAAGGCCAAATGTGGAGTTTTAAACACTGGTGGCCATTTCTCATGGGTGCAAGGGACAGGGGAGGACTGACAGACTTAACTCGTTTTGATTAAAGTAAAAGCTAGGGACTGCACTTTTTTTGATAGCTAACTAAACACGCCCCCTACACTTATTCTTGCACTGTGGTAAACCACCTTTTCCGCCACTCACGAACCAGTCTGCGTTAGAAAGCAGCAGCTCTCCGGGCAGCATTCTCTGCTCTTTGGGACCAAATCTCTTTGGACTTTGAGGAGATCTCTGATCCTGGAAGCTGGGGCTCTGAGGAATTGTGTCCTTGTGGTGTTAACATGTTGGCTTATCGTGAAAGAAAAACAAGAGTGCTGTTGGCATAAACGTTCTACACAGAGAAAGTCAGGGCCATCCCAAACCAGGGAAAGACAGGCTCTCCTGGGGCTTTTGAAAGGCACTGATTTGCTTTATTTCATTTGACTCTGGTGCCTGGGAAGAGCCAGGTTGATTAACAGGGGTGTGGATGTGTTCTTCCCTGTGACTTTAAGCCACCACTGCACCAGCACCCAGAAGAGGCCCAGAAGCATCTCTGTGGCTTCAGAGACTCACATGCACCAGCCCGTTGACCACTGGGGTTCCATTGATTGTTTAGGAACATTACTTAGGAGCCCGCCTTCTCATGAACACCCCAAATTCAGATTCCTTCTAATCCTGATTATTCCACTAGTATATTTTGCCCATTTTTACCCTCACATAGCACGTAATAGTGAGTGGCATTTTAATGCACTAATATTTTATAACTCTAATGTTTACCATTTATAAATCAGAAGAAGGTGTTCCCATAGTTTTAGAAGTTGTAGGTAGGATAAACTCAAATATTTATGACAGTTGAAAGTACTTTTCAGCTTTTCCTCTTTGGCTGCAGAAAAAAAAAAGTTCTGTTTAAATTTGTTTCCACTGTGAGTTTAACACAGGAGCTATAAACAAAGGCCAAAGCATGGTATGAATGGGCCATGCCCTCATGTAGCATCTAAGTGTCTTGGAGACTGGGCTCAGAAGGACAATAAATGAATCGTTATGATGAGGTAATGAAGTAAAGTTTCAGACATGTTCTCCAAAGACTTTGTACTCTCAGAGACAGTGGGGTTTTTGTTTTGTTTTGTTTTTTGTTTGTTTTTCAAATGCTTATGGTAGCCATGTTTGTTTCTTAAAACCATAGCACTTTATTATTTAAGTTGAATCTGTAAAATCAATGAGGTTTTAAAATTAATAAGAGACATGGAGAGCCTGAAATCCAGAATCAACCAGTATCTGGAGAAACGCTGGTATCCTCTAACAGTGACTTCAGTGATTTGTTGATCTGATGGTTGTTTGTCTGATTGTTTGTTTGCTCTCCTTCGGTAAATGTGTTCTCACATTTCACCTTGTCTGGTGTCTCGTCCAGAGTGTGGTCCATGGACCACCATGCCCTGCGATATGTCCAGGATCCAGCCCCAACACATTCCTGCTAGGGACCACTCTGAGGAGCTGGCTAGCTGATTTGTTTATACAGAAAGCTTTGGCGGCCACTGGTCTGGTGAATGGCATTTATATGTTTTATGGGATAAAATCTCAGGGAAATTAAACCTTATGACTTAACGCTTGTGTTGTGTTCTTTAAAGTCTCTTGCGTGACATCCACAGTCTTCTCTAAGGTAGTAGGTTGTGCCACATGAATCTGTTCCTGTATAAGTGAAAAATACCTTCATATAGTTTAACTTGGGGCTGCATGGAAATTTGCTTTAGAGATATGGAGTGTTTATGAAGCTAGCTACCCCCACCCCCTACATGCCAGGCACAGGTGAATGCCATGCAACAGGGCTCTTATGAAGCCCCATGTTTCAGAAGGCATGACTTTCCCACAAAGCAGAGGTGCCCAGCTCAGTTCAGAGGGATAAGAAAAAGATGGTAACCAGGGAGACATTTTTGGAAGGCTCAACCCTAAACTGATTGGCCTGAACACTGACCTATGTGTCCCACTTTCTGGAGCCCACCAAAGAGGGCAAGATAATGCTGGTGCTGTACTTGGCTGCATGCCTTGACCCCCCAAGGTCCAGACAATTAACACACTTAGGATGGAGAATCACTGGAGAGAATCAAGAGGGCCAGGGAGCTCACTTGCCATGCTCGGCAGAATAGTTTTATAGCTGATATGGACCACTGCTTCCCAAACACATGGATTTTAGTAAGATCCTCTAGCTGGAGTAGGAGGTACATAGATGCTGAGACAAAAGCAGTGTGGACATGATACAGTGATCCATGTGAGCCAGGAAGGACAAATGGCTGCATGATTATCAGGAGGCCAGGAAGAGAAGAAATCTGTGCTGGTTTATGTCAGGTTTATGTCAACCTGACATAAGCCAAAGTCATCTGAGAAAAAGGAATTGCCTCCGTAAGATCAACCGGTAGGCAAGCCTGTGGAGTGTTCTTTAATTAGTGACTAGAGTGGGTGAGTCCAGCCCATGTGACTGTAAGAAAGTAGGCCCAGCAAGCCATGGGGTACAAGCGAGGGGGCACAAGCCAGTAATCAGTGTTCCTCCATGGCCTCTGCGTCAGCTGCGTCAGCTGCTTCTTCCAGGTTCCTGTACTGTTTGAGTTCCTGTCCTGACTTCCTTCAAGGATGGACAGTGATTTGGAAGTGTAAAGCAGATCCTTTCCTCCCCCGACTTGCTTTCTGTTAGGGTGCTTCCTCACAGCAATGGAGACAGAACAAAAGCACACAGAAAAATGATAGAAGATAAAACTTCTAGATTGCGATAATAGGAAACATTGTGTTCTTATCAGTCGATTTAAACTATTATATCTTAAATAAAAATCCTGCGCATACGCTGAAGGAAAATGAATGCAATTAAAATGGAAGGTGACAAATTGTGGACGTGGGCAGAGCTAACCTTTCTTCAGGCTTGTCTCGGACTCATTACTGAATGTCCTGTGCACCCTCCAGTCAAACCTTCATTCAAAGACCCCCAAAGAACATCCCTGGGATGAATGGCAGTGTCAAACCTCACATAGCCTGGTTTCACTTCAACAGATACCCATTTACCTCCCCCTCCCCCACCCCCCGCTGTTGTAACGTTTCCAGTTCTAGGTAGTAGAGCAAATGTAGCTTGATCACCTTGATCCTGTTTCCCAGTTTCACCAACGGGTTTATTCTTTTATCCCAAGCTGAGAGCATTCCCCTTTGCGCTTGCAGCAAGCACTTTATAGCTTCCCTTTGGCAGCTCAGAACTGCGTCCTAAGTGCAGTGGGGCCTAGAAGAACATGAGCAGTGCAAGCAGTGCGTTATCAGCACCGTTGATGTCATAACCGAGACGGCTGCTGAGTCCCTAACGTACAGGGACAAAGTGCAGAACGACCTAGGACAAGCTATTCATCACTCTACTCACAAATGGCGTGCATCACAAACTCATATTGCTAATTTCTAGGATTTTCACATAATGTCTTCTGGATCTTGGCCACAAATAACTGGAACTACTCAAAGAGAGGCTTCAGTTACATAAGGAAGGGACTACTATATTCCATTCTGGATTGTTGGGGTTTAAGGCCGTTTGTTGTTTGGTGAAGTAGCTTATTTAACTAAATCTGTCCCAGACTTGCTTGTTGAAGTAAAAATTGTGTGAAATGCCCAGGATAAACCCGGTGTTGTTGTGATTCTGCCACCATCATGACCATTTATTCCTAAAGCCAGTTTGTTCCTTGAGGCTGATGTACTGGTCTCTGCTTCAGAGCTAACATAGACAGTGACAGTCAGTGACATCACTGGCAAGGGTGACTGTTCTTGAGTCACCGTACCTTTGCTGGACCCTCTCTTTGGAATGAAGTTTTGGATGTGGCTAGCACAAGTCCCTAGAGCACATATGTAGGACAGGTTCTGTGTATGCAGAGCTTACACATAAACATAAATTCCAGCTGAAAATAGGAAAGGACCCATTGAAGCTGCACTAATGTGTGTTTATCTGCTTGGCAGCTAACACAACTGTCCGCATGGATGCCTCTTTTACTGACCTCTGCAGTGGCTGGCCCCTCTCCAGGCAAGTCAGTTTAGCGTGGAGTAGATGACACGTATGCTATCATATTTTATTAGATATGTCTGCAAATCCTCAACAAATGAAACGATGATAAAACAACAAGCAGAAACAATAAACAAAAGCCCAGGGCATGAGTTTAGTCATAACCATTCCTTTTCAGCAAGGTGGAGGCCGTGTACCACCCACCTCTCATATCACTATGCCTGTAGTTTCTGCATTCCCGGCTCCAACCCAGTTGCTGTGGAAGATGCAAAGAAAAAGCAGTTGACTTGTTTATCCTGTCATCTCCCCCTCAGCACTGCAGGACACTACTGAAGGAGTGTGTGCATTATGTGCTTGGGTTCTATGCAAACATTGCAGTATTTTATATAAGTGACTGAAGCCTCTGCAGATTTTCATGTCCTCCAGGGGCCCCAGAATCCATGCTTTCATGGTGTTCAGGGCTCAGCAGATAGTGTCAGCATCATCTGGACAAAGCCATATTTTTAATCATCCTTTAGAAATAAAGTCCAATGTGCCCTTTGAAGTGGCACTAATGCTCCTGTTGTTATCATTGCTGATAAAATGGCAGTTTAAACCCAAACAAATGCAAAAGGTGCAAAGACAACCTCTTGACCACAATTTTTATATAAATAAACACCCCCACTGCACATAAAAAATGAATGAAATTCCATCTTAGACATTTGGAGGTATGTCCACAGAACACACACTTTCTAAGCTTCACTTGCTGGCTATCTGAAAGCTTCAAGTCTTAGATTTCATGCCTAGGCCATTCAAATATACTTTGTTACAATGATCAGAACTCTCAAAATTCTCCAGGTCCTAGGGAACTTAGATTGGGTCATGTGATGTTTGGACAAAGGAAGTCATTTACTAAGGATGGAGGTGCTTTCTCACTTCAGAAATTTATAGTTATTCCACTTGAAGAGCTACATTTCTTGTTTTTTGTTTATTTGTTTGTTTTGAAACAGGGTTTCTCTGTATTACTGCCCTAGCTGTCCTGGAATTTTCTCCATAGACCAGGCTAGCCTCAAACTCACAGAGATCCGCTAGTCTTTGTCTCCCAAGTACTGAGATTAAGGTGTGCACCACTGCCACCCAACAAATTTCATTTCTTTACTACCCTTTTTTATGGTGCCTGGAATCAAGTAATTATCAAAATAAGAAAGTACAGAGAAAGGCTAACATCAAATTTATTTTATTGACTTTGTCATCAAACAAATTTTAAAAATTTAAACTGATAATAATTAAGATAAATTACTTAGGTATTCCTTTTCTGAAATGTATACAATGTCGCTCAGATATTTTATGTGATGTTTTCTTGAGTGAAAGCTGATTTTGGTCTGATTATTTAGCCTGAAATGTCATAACATGCTATTTCATGTTTCTTCTTTCAGAATCAGAAAGGTATTATTCTTTGTAATATTTATTCATATAGAAAACCAGTAAAAGTATTTGAAGGTTATTTTCAACTTCTGCCTATCACTATGCACAGTGACTCTGCATTTTTGAAAATAAACATTATAACATTTTTTGAGTTCTATTTCTATAGTAAAACCTAGGAAAACTTAAATTTCTTCTCAGAAGGAATACATGGTTTATAAAATATAATCATTTAAAAGAGATTTTTATTTTGGCACAGAGTTCCAAGCATGTGGCTTTCCAGCTGTGTTTTACACAGCTTTCTATGGATCTGTCTGGGGTAGCCGGGGACAGATATGCTCTAACTGTGCTTTCTTCCCCTGTCACTTGATGGCCTAGCCGTATCTCAAAACAGGAACTCAAGAAAAGCCACATTGATGAGGGCAGAGAGCCTGTCTCTCACACTTATGCATGTTCTTCCCCTCTGTCCTTATTAATTTTTGTTGTCAACTTGAAATGGCGTAGAGTTACCTGGGCAGAAGGAATCTCAATTGAAGAATTGCCTTGCCTGCGGCCCGCCATGTCTGAGAAGACTGTCATTACTGACGATTGCTGTGGGACCCTCACCATCTCTAAGGTGGGCCTCGCCCTGTATAAGGAGGTGAGCTAATCCTGAAAGCCAGCCTGGAATCTTCCTCCACAGTCTCTGCTTCAGCTCTTGCCCAGACTTCCCTGAGTGATGGATGGACTGCGACCCAGACGCATAAGATGAAAATAACCCCTTTCCTCCTCTGCCTTGCTTTTTGGTCAGAGTGTTTTGCCGCAGCCACAACAAAGCAGAGGAGGCCCTGATCCACGCTGCTTTGTGACCCTGGCTGTGGCTAAAGGGACTCTAGTAAAAACTAGAGCAGTGGCTTCATTCAAAATGGAAACCCGGAGAAGTGTGAAAGGATAACTATCCAGAAAACACATGACAAGTCAATAAATCTACAGCTTAAAAAAACATTGATTTAAATATGAATCTTTAATGATTGTGTCCCACTGTTTCTCTCTGCCATACTCCTAGAAAGTACTCCAGAGAATAGAATCTCACGTATAGAAAGACAGATCTGCGTCACTACGTCATCGGAAGGTAAAGAGGTAACCAATCACAGACTAGTGCAAAGAGTGGGATTTCTCTCCAAAGTGCTTCCTCCTCCAAAGGCTCCCCATTTCCCTCGACATTGGAAGACGGTTTGTATAAGTTTTCACCCTTTCCAGCTTGGAGCTCTGGATGCCCTACAGGACAGCAGGTGGTCATGGATGCTTATGAATTGAGCCACCTCCCCTTTTCTCCCAGTATCACACAATCTAACACCCACCCACGGTCAGTAGCTACTTCCCGGTCTCCCCACTAACCACGGGAGGTCCTGACGGGCAGGACTACCAGAAGCTGCCACCAAATCTATAAATACTCTGAAATTGATTTTGCTCATGCAAATCTTTCTTTCTGTACCTAGAAGAAGAAGGGGAGGTGGAGACTATATGATACTCCAAAGCCATGGTAAACACAGGTACAGTTTAAGAGCCATCTGAAACTCATTGTTTCAGAGTCGTGCAGGGACTTGTAACCTACGCTCTGGAAGCTATACCATTTCATCTGCCTACCCATTCCAACCAGTGTGCCGCTGCTGCTGCACACCGAGGTCTCTGCTACGGGCACTGCTGTCCTTCACTGAGCGGTCGGTCCATCAACTCAGGATAGGAAAGGCGGGCGCTGGAGCATAGGCCCCACCTCTAGCAGCTGACCTTCACCCCCCCTTGGAAAGATGGTCTCACCACTTTTAGCGCCATCCCCTTAAAAACCGGTCACTACAGATAAACACATTTTTTTCATAAATAAAAACTGAGGCATATTTGTAATATATTAAAATTTTCACCAACAAAGGTGTGTTAAAATCTTCAAGTTCTGTCATTCAAGTTCAATAAAGGCACACATATTTTTTTTCCTTCAGGTCTGCAAAGAATACATTTCCTAGTCATAAGTCACAAAAGTCATTTTGTGGGACTTCCTTCCTTTGACTTTCCTCTTCTTAGGATAGATAAGTGCTCTTCCTGTGATATCAGTGGCTTGAATCTGCCACCCAAAGGATGATTCTAGAGAGAGGGCTTTACATGGATTCCACAGTCGATCAGATTTAAGTAACAAGCCACAGCCCTGCTAGCTCATTCATCCCAAGTCTGCTTTGGCTTTTCCCATCATGGCTTTTCACTGCCGAAGCGGCCTTTCCTGTTCCCGGGTTCTGAAGCCCGTCGCACCAGCCTCGGTGGGGGCTTGGGTGGAACATCTTCAGTCAGACTGTCTTCCCTGCCCCGGCCGCACTGTTGGTCTTTGGAGAGCAGTGGCTCTCTCAGTACCCCCGGTGTCTGGGTGCCCCCCTCTTTACTGCGGGGTGCTGGAGGGGTGCTGGCCTGCACTCGTGCAGAGCCCACGTCCACCTCGTTCTTCCACTCCATTTTGTAGGCTTGGGAGGCTTTCTTTGAGAACTGATCTGACAAAAAGCGCCTGGAGCGAGGTTGCAAATTGAGCACGGTGGTCCCGGGATCTGTGTCCGAGTCGCTGCTGTTGCCATCTGCCATAGAACAGAAGAGCAATATGGGCAAACAGAGATAGCACAGGTCAGACCGACAGACAGTATGGGCATAACAGAGATAGCGCAGGTCAGACTGAAACCCCAGTGAGTCCCTTCCCCTCCTGGGGGCCCTGGGGAAAGGGAAGCCAGAAACACTAACTGCAGCTGAGTGGCCTTGAACGTGTATGTCACAAGAGTGTGCAAGTAAGAAGGAGGGTGGGAATTCAATCTGAGAAGTTCCGGCTCTGCCCTCAGCTGCCCCCAGGATCTCCTCAAGAGGGCTCAGCTCTGCCTCTGACACTGGCAAGCAAGCTAACAGAATTTTCCGCTATTTAGATTCATCCCTTCTGGAATTTCACACGGAACTTCACTGATTTGCTTTCCATGCCCACAGAAGGACCAAAGCATCCATGTAAATTTCCTAAGTAAAGGGAAGAAGCGTGATTAGACCCTCAAGCGAGGTCTGGGTGCTAGAGGTCATGGGAGGACCAAGGATGAGACCCATCCCTGTCTACTAGCTGGCATCATTAGAATTGCATGCTTGTCTGGACACGCAGTGGTGACAAGACCAACAGTCACTAAAAGTCACTATCTTGTGCTTCCATTTCCAATGCTTCCTGCTTCTCACTCCTCCCTCTATTGCCAGAAGCAGACTTTAGACTGTCTCCAGCTCGATAAGTTCAACAAACAGACAAGGGAGGTTGCACAGGGGGTTAAACTGTTGTTAGATTACATATTTTAATAAAACGAACCCTAATGTCATTCTGGGATTTACAGAAAAGAGCCTGAAGATTACCATCAAATGAAGAAATAACATCTATGGTCTATGTTATGAAAATTCATTAGCATTATTGTACAAGTGTAAATGTTTATACATCTTCAGATTTACAACCTTTTATTTGCAGTTTAATAGGTGCACAGTAAAAGGATTTGCTTTTGCTTTCCTTCAGGGGTCATTGTGAAAAATAAGTGATTGGACTAGTTATAACATGCATCAAGATCCATTAAACAAGGTCACAATGCTAATAAAGGGGAGCCTGATGCTACTTGAGGTTCACAAGTGACTGAGCTCATCCTCAATGAAGAAAACTGGAATGTTTTATCCCATAAGCATTAGCAAACAGACCGAAAACAGCATTTCTGCTTCAGGCAGAGTCATTACCTTCATTTGAGATCTTCTTCTTCTTTTTCTGGAGTGTCTCTGGAAGCTTTGTATTTTTAGGTAAGGATAAATACCGGGAGGTTGAAGTGGAAGCCTGTGAAAGAAGTAGAAAACAACATTCAGATGACAGAAATGTCACTTACTGTGTATTAGAAGCTAAACTTGGTGACAAAACTCGATTTTTAAAATATGATTTTAGTCCCTCATTCCAAAGTTACTTTTTTAAATACCATAACCGTCATGCTTCAACAACCAAATGCCTTCCAAACCCAATGGCTAAATAGGAAGGAAATAAAATAGGTGGGACCATTAGGAAGGTGTGAAAGCCACTGGCTCTTAAAGAAAACTTGCATCCTTGTCTTTAGAAGTTATTCATAAGAAAGATGTGGAATATCTGGGGAAGGGGAGACATTACCATGCGGTAATTTAAGTTTCATTTAATTAATCTTAAACTGAAGGAATAGCAAAGTGTTGCAAAATCAAGTTACTAAGATTCTGAACATCTGTCTTTAGTTTCTAGAATTAATTTTTAACAGTAACTGCTGCATATCACACATAGACAAACCTTCTCCTGTTTGAATACTTCTGATGTTTCAACACAGAATTTTACTGAAAACAGGCACCTGTCATGTTATATCGTCAATGACTGGGTCATTGTCAATGACTTCCCTTATCTGTTGAGAAGTCCCTGCCCAGCTGGACTTTGGGGCAAACTGCACTGTGAATGCTCACCTTCCCTGGCACTCCCAGCTTCTTGTATCACCAAGGAAGGTAATACTTGCCTGACATCAGCAGTTTGGACCCTGGCACCTATTCTTGGATGGCTCAAATGTAATCATGGGCTGCATAATGGTCAAAGGCCAAGGGAGTGTGCAGCAGTGTGCTCAGGAGCTTGTTGCCTAGAGACAGCACAGCTCACCTAGTCTATACACACACGATGTTCACACCACAAAGCCACTCAGCAACATGTCCTCAGAATGGATCTCAGTGGTCTACACAAGTCACTACAAAATTCTCATTATCCATACAAAATGGGTCCAGCCATTCTGATTAAAATTATGTTTTGATTATGCCTGCCAGCTTCCTTCTTTGGCTTTTAAAACATCTATTTTCTTTTCTCCAAAGCACTTACTGCATTTATGTATAACAATATATATATATATATATAAAACTGTATCTATATAACTATATCTATATAACTATATATAGATACAGTTATATATATATATATATATATATTCGATTGCTGGTGGTTTACCTCTCTTCTAGCATAAGAATCTAAGAATCTTAGGCATAGGAATCTGTTCATTTTATTCTCCAGTGAATTCCATGTGTCTAAGACTGGCAAGGATATAAAATAAGTAGAATGATATAGGCCTATAGACCCTGCACATCAGAGGTAGAGTCAGGAGGATCAGGAGTTGAAAAGCATCCTTGGCTATATAGTGAGCTCAAGGAACAAACTATCATTTGTATTTTTTTTTAATGTACGCTTCACTCTATTGCCTAGGCTGGCTTCCAGCAGTTCTCCTGCTTCAGCCTTTCAGGTAGTTGGGGCTAGAGGAGCTCAACTCTATGCATGGTAAAAATGACTTTATTATTTATCCCAGCCTAGGGTATCTGGGAATTGGCCCTCAGCAGCCATTCGACCAGCAGAGCCAAAGTTCCTTCCTGTCAGCTGGTCAGTGGAACAGCTGAGGACTCTGTCCTTGGAATCTTTGTGCTTCTGAAGGCAACACTTGCCCTGCGCTCGCGGTTTAAGCTGTTGTCCTTCCTGAGGCTCTCCCGAAGGCTGTGCCGTCTGCGGATCAGGATCTCCTTGGCCTGCCTCTCGCTCGTATCTGCTGTCAGGTTGTGTCTGTTATACGATAAGGTCTGAAATGACAACGCACAGAGGACATTTTTACCAAGCAATCCATCATTTCTCCTCAAGTTCAAGCTTCACTTTCCTTTGGGCTTACGTCACTGCAGTCAGCTTCTCTGTGGGACAAGACCAAAATGAAAATCCAGAGTCCCAATGCGTAACACTCAGAGTTTGAAAGAATTTATCCTCCTGGAAATCAGTGAGTATGTTTTTCTTCACTGAAAAGTGTGAACTTTGTGAATTAGAAAAGTAATTTCCTTCATGAGTACCTTGTCTGCTTTCTATGCATCCAGCCATGATTAATAGGAAAACGAGAATCATTTTCCGATACAATCTGTACTGAGCAGAGAGACACATTGATGATATGAGTCGTACTGACCCTTGGTGGCACCACATCCTCAGACTAATAGCAGGGCTGTCATTATGAGATGTTCTGTCACCACCAGCAACTATCACCTCTAAATGAGGGCTACCCAGCTCATGCCACATGCCACAGAATTAGTACTTAAGTTCACTTCCTCATAGAATTGGCATGGATGTCTTGGAAACATTCCATGTCCCGAAATATACTAGGTCGTGCAGGCCAAAGAAAAGGTGGCATGGTGTAGACTCCACTTCTGTCTCAAGAAGTTTCCTATGTAGTTGGACATCTGCGGCTAATAAAACCATGGAAACAAACGCTCAATTAGCTGCGCTGCATAAACCCCGCGTGTTACCTGATCTAGAATGGGCAGGGATAGTACGACGGTTCTTGACAAGAACTTAAATAGGGGAAGCTATGGGCCAGCTGACAGGAATCAGGGGCTGGCTCTAGGTATAGAGAAACAGTACACACTACACAGGCCATGGCCTGAGGACAGAGCCCGTGGTTCCATGAAAGTCGGGAGTGAGTGGGTGGATTGAATGTGGGATACTGTTGGATGAACTGGGGCTCGGTGGGAGGGGGTTCCCAAACTATGTGGAAACAACTGTTGTTTCATTTCATCTTAAAGAGAAGGCTGCTGCCCTTGAAAGAGCTTTGGAGAAATAGGGCAGAAGAACATGGCTGGCATGGTGACAGCCTGAAGGAAGGCCCGCCAAGTCTACAGTGTAAACTCTGAAGAAATGAGGATTATCTCTGCCAAGCTGAGTGTGCCTCAGTTTCTTCATCTGTGAAATGGAGACAACAATAGCGCCTAGCACATGAGGGGTTAAAGGAGTCAAGAAAAACAGTGTGCTAAATGACACTTGGAAAATGGCAAGACCCTGGGGTCATGAGCATGTCATTAACATATAATTTGAATGTCATTAGAATAGGTTATTAACCATGGGAAAACAGTGAAAGAAAGGACTCCAAATATATGAAGAAAGAAATTGTAGCACTTTATGAAAACAGAGTTGATGTATTTACAGTCTAAGCTATAAGACTTTTTGAAAAATACTGTATTTTATTATCTATATGTGTGTGTCTGTGTGAGCATATGTGCACATGTGTGCAGATGCCTCAGAGGCACGGGATTCCTCTTGAGCTGGAGTTACAGGTGTTTGGGGGCCACCCTGGTGTAGGGTCAGGCAGACGCCATGCTTCTACCCAAGACGGACGGTGGGTTAGGATCTTCCCGGTAAGCCACCACTTTGTGGTGCTACACAGATGATTAGAAATGGGTTAATCAAGATGTGAGAGTTATCCAAGAAGAGGCTAGATATA
>LOJH01004013.1:43725-63071 GCA_001685095.1 Ellobius talpinus
CAACTTGTTTACCTGTGCCTGCAGCTGCTCTGAGCACGAGACCTTGATGGCAGGAGAGTGGGTTCTGATGAGGCCTGCAGCTGAAAGATCCCGCGAGCTGAGGCGTGGCCAGAGCCCTATATAAGCGGCCTGAGCATAATAAAGTTGGCATTCTTGTATCAAGGATGACCTGTTCCCCTGTGTCTCTGTCTGTGTGTGTATGATTTTAAATCTCCAGCCTAGTTTTCAGCTCATCAGCTCATGTACCATCCCGTAGTGCAATAGTGCAGGCACAGGCACTACTGTATATGTGTGTGTGTGTGTGTATCCCTACAACACTTGAGAGGGAAGTCACTTACATGAAACAAGGTCAAGATTGACTCTATTCAAGCCTCGTTTTTTGTTCTATACCCCACAGTTGTTAATTTGTAATATAATTTTAAACCATGAGCAACAGGTCATGTTGTACATAAGTAACATTACTGGTTTTATTGAAAGGAAATGACCTCAGATATCTAGAAATCAAGATTGTTCACTCATTTGCTATTCCATAAGTAATGCTACATTCAATGGCATGATAATGTGCTGCTCAAATTAGCAACATGATTTAAGCAATGTTTAAATTATCATGACAACTTATGATAAATAACAAATCAGGTCACATGTAACCTATTTTTGAAGGCAGTCATAACTTGATATATCGGACTGAAGAATTTATCCTTCAAGAAATTATGTAGTAAGGAGAGGGAATTTAATCTTTAAATTCAATAACGGGGGTTACTGGGGAGATGACTCAATGGGTAAGAGCACTGGCAGCTCTTGCAGAAGACCCAGGTTTCATTCCCAGCATTCACATGGCATCTCATCACTGCCTGTAACTCAAGTTCCAAGGGATTGTCTGCCCTCTTCTGGCCTGTGAGAGTACCATGAATGCATATATGTGGTACACACACACACACACACGCACGCACACACACACACACACACACATGCTTATACACAACTAGATTATTTTTAAAATTGAGTAACAGTTCCAGCAACATCAAAGCTGTCATTTGGAGAATAGGTGCCTTACTTGAAAGGCACAATTTTATGCATGGACTTGTACTAGGTACTCTATGGTGGCACATGTCTTTACTTCCAGCACTCAGGAGACAGAGGCAGGCAGGTCTCTGTGAGTTTGAGGACAAGTTGGTCTACAAAGTGAGTTCTAGGACAGCCAGAGCTGCTACATTTCTCAAAAAAAAGATATCTCTCTAGGTTTATTTAACTGATCTATTCTGATTTAAAAAAATCTTTCTTTTTGAAGGATGTGGGTGTAAACTTGCATGTACATGCATGGGAAAGGAGAGGGAGGTCATAGTCAATTGGCATGCACACTGGAACAGAAAGGGAACACGAGTAGAAAGTGGAGAACTATGGTCACTCCTTTCCTATGACCATCAGGATGAACTTGACCAAGTAGTCCTTTAGTTTATAATGGGAAAGACTGGCCTCAGTGCACTAGCATAGCCTAAATACTGAGCCCTAAATGCATCTTCAATAGAGGGTTAGTTAACTCAATGTGTTCACCATACTCAAAGCAGCCAATGCAAGGCTCTTACTGTCTGTCTGTGCCTGGGTCCCTTCTTCACCATTAGGACCTTTACACACACCTTTCCCTCATGCACAAGCACCTGTATCACTCTCCTTGCTTCTACTTTTGTCTCTTGCATTTCACTCTCCCATCAAAGATCCAGTGATATCTGTTCAAAGCATGCCATTCTCCTGCTACAGACCTTCTCAATCCCTTTCAGTTAAAAGCAGAATCTACCTGAGTTTTCTGAACTCAGCAGTGTGTGCCTTCATCTCCCTGCTCCAGTGTGGTCATCTGGAACATCACTCCTGTTCTGAATACTTTCTGTTTTAGGATTGAGTGTCAGCTCTCCCTTCTACCTTGAATGTTATTTGACCAGATGCCAGCTGGTTTCACATCTTTCATACCTTAGATTCACCAACCATCCTTCATACCTTAGATTCATCATTACTTCCACAAAGGACCTCTCTAATCTTCCATTTCTGTGGCCAAAATTATCTATCCAAGGTGTCTTAAGTTATGCATGTTTACTGTAGCGTCATTGACAATAGCCTAAGGTATAGAATATGAAAGCCCAGAGCAGTGTTGTTCAACACAGCATGTTGCCCGAGGCTGTTGATGACCTGTAGATGATTAGCTGCAAGTCAGCAAAGAGATAAATTTAGATTATTTAGATTCCCACTTCCAAACTGTTGCAAGCCAAAAGAGCAAGTTTGTCTGTGATATTAAATATCAAATATTCATACACATTGTACATGTCCTTAATCCTCAGGAGACAGAGCTCTTGAATATGAGATTTGCCCTGTCTACAGACTGAGTTCTAGGCCAGCCAATGCAGTGAGACCTTGTCTCAACAAATAGAACAAAATAAGGTGAGCGGAAAGGCATGTAATGCAGGTAATTGATAATTTGCTTTTATTTCTTGATTGAGTCTGAACCTAAAATAAGTCAAAATTATTACTCATAACTCTGTATTCAAGTGTTAATATGAATCATCTATATATGCATTTTTATATGACTAATGGTATTTATTTTAATACTTTTTTCATATATAATTTTCTAGCCATAGATATGTATTTTTATGTTTGATAAGACTAGTGACTAAAAATTATTAAAATTGTATGAAGTGTCATGTCCTATCGTTAATTAATGTCTTTCTATGAAATAACACCAGATGTATTCAATAATTGCACCAAGCCCATGATGCCTGGGGCAGAGAACTGACTTTGTACTATAGGCACTTGAGAAGTTGTACTGGGGATTGTGATCCTCTCCCAATGACCTAGTTCCTCATCCCACTAGGATGATACAATTCTATTTTTGTGTCTGGTACTCTGAGATGACAGTATCTGTTCTGGTAGGAGTGGCCTCTTGGTACTGCGTGCTTTGCAGCTAAGAGGGCCTAAGGTGACATCCAGGTAATCAGCAGGGCTTGGAAGAAGACGAAAATCCCTACCCCTTCCTGGTCTATAGTCACATGTATTCTGCCCTAGGCCACAGTGGGAGGTGAAAATACAAGATAAAATTGCTTTGAGTCACATTTCATCCCAAAATGTGTGAGGAGCAACTTGAATGGCCTGTTGCAAATGCTCCATATACTGAAGAGAAAAGATGAAGTCAAGGGAACATTCCTCCCCTCAGTACACAGAGGATGTGTGGTGTCCCCCAAGTTTAAGGAGGTGATTCAAGTCAATACGAGTCTTAATGCTGTATCACAACTGTAATCTAAATGAAAGGGTCACACTTGTGTCATGTGACCCACAACAGGCCATACATACTATAGGAAGCTGAGAAGGTCTGTCATTGATGTCATTTAGCCCTTTTAACTCCAGAACAGAAAGCATCCCTCATCTGTGTGTGGTGATACGGGGCCCAATGGAATTACTGGACTGCCAGTTGCCTGAATGCAGGCCCCATCTATCTATGTATGGCACAGAACATTTGAGAACAATAGCGACCACATTACAAAACCTCTGGCAGGTGCTCTAGAGGATTCCATTGTTATCAATGGAGGTGACAGCTCCATGCATGCTCTTGTCTCTGAAGATCTCTCAGGGAGACAAATAGAAAGGTAGACATAGTGATACTGATGACCATGATTCTGCGTAGGTCTAAGCCAATGTGTTCTGGTGTCTTAGCAAAAAGACTTTCAAGAAACTTCGCATTAAAATAGGCTACATCAATTTGGGTGTGTAAGTGGGTAACAAAGGAAGGGAACCAGCATTATAAAGGTGTGGATGACAAAGACCGGAAGGGGAAGTGACATATCTCAACCTGGTGGGATCTGTGAGTATCCTGAGTGCCCATGCCCAGGATTCCACAAAGCCTGCTGTCCTAACATTGGGAGATACTATCACAAGCAAAGCTGAGCTGTCTCATCAAGAGTCAATTAAAGTGCTGAGTCTATTTCAACCCTGGCTTTCATGCTGAGTTTCATCTCATGGTAAAGATCCATCTGGTGCTGATAGATTTCACCAAACTATTTAACTCCAGTTTCTGGGCCTTACTTTCCCTATCTAAAAACCAGAGATAATGAGCTCCTGGAGTTATGTGGCAGAGAAGAGTTCTGACAGCTAAAGGGACAAATACTCGAGATGACACTTTGGGTAAGCTATTGAGGAAACCCTTGGAGATGGTACGCAAAATGAAAATCATGACCGTCCTGTTCCCTGTCAAGGCCCTTAAGGTCAGGTTGCCTGAGGGCTCAATCTTGGTACCTTTCTATTTCTTCAATGTGCATGTTCATGCTCTAGACAATCAATCCTGCTCTGTGACTTCAGGCACCACTGGGCTGAGGACTGGCCTCTTGACTGAAGGCTCTTAGTACCTGCCCAACCAGTGCCTGCACTTGTAAGTCCCACAGACCTCCCTAGTCCAACAGCTTGTAATTGAACTGCCCACCTCCAGTACTTGGATCACAACTTCTGCTTCTCACTTGAGAGTAAGGCCATCTTCTCCTCACTCAGGCACCAGCCCTGGGTGCCAATGACACCCCCCTTTTCCCACAGGCATGTCACCTTCAGATAGACCCTGCCAGTGCCATGTTCAGAAAGTACAACAGGATCTTTCCTCTCTTCCAGCCACCATCGGAGCCTGTATTCAGCTTTCCTTGGCCTCTATTTTATGTCCCCTTTCCTTGTAGAGAGTGAAGCTCCTTATATGGTTCTTCATAACCCTACATAATACAGGCCTCCAACATAGCCTGTTACTCTTGCCCACCCTATACTCTGGCCAAGAACATTCTGCATCCAGGAAACAAGATCTTCCTCCTCATATGTGCTGGAATGTCCTCCATCTTGGTTAAAGCCTCCACCCCTGCAGGCCTCTGCTCAAATGTCATACTCCCCACTTTTCCCTTCTAAGAGCATCAATTGAGCGTCGTCACCTACCCACTGCTTATGTTACCCTCTTCGCTCCTGATCCCTTTCTTATTTATTATATAGCATCTTCCACCTTTAAGTATATCCCATACTTTACTATCGAGTTTCTCGTCTAGCGTATACCACCCTCCCCTCATCCCTGGCAGAAGTGGAAGTACTGCAGAGGCAGGAATCTATTCTTATATTTTGCTCAGGTAAGGATTCTTAATTTGGACAGCGGTGCAGGTCACAGAGCACAGGACAAATAAATATTTGTTAAACGACTATGCACAAACTATAATCTCCTGGGAGCTGGTGTATTGACTAACTTGCAAAGTTGGACCAACCCTGCTTACTGCTTCCCCACAGTATGCTGGACTCACCGTTCCCCTGCTCCAAGCAAAGCACTGTCAAAAGCCAACTCCTGTCAAAGAGCTGCTGGAAGGTCATGGCTCACAACCAGCACTTAACAAGTACGTTTACCAGGTCAGAGAGCAAGGCAAACGACAAGGATTAGGGCTGGGGCATGCACTTTGTCAGTTTCCAGCAGTAAACACCAATCCCTGAGCTGAGTTTCCTTAAATAACTGTTTCCTCTCTGGGGGCCAAGTGACCAAATTGGACTCTTGTAATGTCCTACACAATCTAACACGTGAATCCAGACAGGAAGTATCATGTTCATTGTTCGAGTGACTCCCAGAGCTTCAACACACCCATACCACTTTGCCTCTGCCACCAGCATTCACTTGGGTGACCAGAAAGTGCTTGTCTCCTGAGGAAGGAGGGAGAGACTCTTCTAGAAGAAATAGCTAGCTACACTCACCAGGATGAAGACCGTGAAGAATATAACAACAATGGCGGCCGTGATGAAGAGCTTCTTCCGGGGAAACACAGTAGCAGGGAGGAGGAACACCAGCGCGAAGCAGATGGCACCTCGGAGCCCGCCGTAGGCAATGATGAACTGGTCCTTGAAGGTCAGAGGAATGGTCCGGAACCAGTTAATCACTTGAGTCAGCACAAAGACACCTATGGACAAAGAGAGACCCAGAGAAAGCAGAGTGTGTGAGTATGGACAGGGTCAGACAGGGACAGACAGACCGGGAATTCCGAGTCTCTATGAGTGTTCTAAGTGTGCACCCCATCCTGTAAATCCTGGGGCCTCCTGGGTTCTTGGACTCTCATCATTTCAGGATAACGTGCTTCTACCCATCAGAATTAGAGACATAAAGAGAGACTCGTTTTATCTACAGTAAGAGCCTTGAGAGAATATATAAGCACAAGGTAAAAGGGGAAAGAGAAAATGAAATAGGGATGGGAAAAGAACAAGAAGAGGAAGAAAAGAACTCAGTGGGAACAGAACAAGAAAGAAGAGGGAAGCAGGGAGGAGATGAGGAAGAAGAAGAAATGAAAACCAAGAGGCAGTCAGAGCAGAAACAAGTCCCGCTGGGTCATTGCCACCGACTGTTCATTGAGCCAAGGACTGCTCCTTACCCAGTGCCCGCCAGATCAAACAGAAAGCCAGCGTGAAGCAGACAAAAGCCCAGTTCCACTCGTGGTTCTTTCCGACGGTGGACACGCCCATGAAGATGAAGATCAAGGTCTCGCTCACGCTGCTCAGCATCTTCATGAAGTATTTGATGGTCGTGTAGGACTTCTGAGACACGTTCTCCTCCACATACTTATTCATTGTCATGGCACACGCCGTGATTCTAGAAGGGAGATGTAGCTTAGATGTAAACACAGCCTCAACATCAGTCAGAATACCAGGGTCAGCCCCTAAGCGTAAAACAATCCCTCTGCTGGCTGCTTGCCCAGAGCCCTAAATAATCCCTGACCTTCTGCTCATCTCCTGACATCCAGATTCTCTGAACAACCCATGGTCACCATCACCATCAGCCCTCCTTTGAGCACCCAAATTTTA
Source organism: Ellobius talpinus (assembly GCA_001685095.1). Classification (NCBI taxonomy): domain Eukaryota; kingdom Metazoa; phylum Chordata; class Mammalia; order Rodentia; family Cricetidae; genus Ellobius; species Ellobius talpinus. The sequence goes on from LOJH01004013.1 coordinate 50,560, forward strand.
AAAGTTCAAAATAATTTGAAACCCACTATCATCCTATAAAAGCAACTCTCTTACTTGTATAGACTTTATTCCTACATTACATTAGAAACCTTGAACTACAACACAAAATCCCACACTGTCTCAGGTTGCACTGGGCTTCCTCCCTGCTATTCTTCCTCTCCATATAATGGATGTCATTTCAACTAGTCTGTGGTGTCTGTTTCTATGAAATTCAAAATAGGCTCCAAGAATTCCTAAGTAAAGGAAGTTTCTGTTTCTTTTCTCTAGCATCTTGCTCACAACTTTGGAGCCACTGTGCCCTTTGCACCCGCTCCTGTGGTAGCTATTCTGACACGGCATCTTTCACACGCTGGCAAGGTGGGCACTCGCTTTCCCCCCTGCACTTCCTCTTCTCACCCCACCGGGCACACAGCTCATACCCCGACTGCCTGTCACAGGCAAAGCATTCCTTGTTTTTGACTACCCCCTGCTCACAGGCACACAAGTTCCTATCAGTCCAGGATATCACCCCAAATCAACTCGAATGCCACCCATAGATGGAAATGTAATGTGGTACAGGTGACAAGCATATACCAAGTCCTCTATGAAGAGGTACAGTGTCCGCACAATGCCAAAGGACTTCCTTGTGAGAATGAGCTGAAGGCAAAAACAAAACGAGGGGGCTCTAGTGAGCTACCTCAGCTCCCACTGAGTGATAGCCAAGCGATAAAGCAAGTTCCAGTCATGGTGATTCGAGTCCAGAGCCACACCAACATAGCATGCATGACCCACGGCCTGGCCAGTGGGCTTCCTTAACCCAAGAATATGACATGGGACAGTTGAATAATGCAAAGCTCAGATGCTCTGAGATCAGAGCCAGCAGGTAGTCACAAGCCTATGCCCTTGCAACAAACAGACACATTCCTCACATAAACGGTTTTATGTTGTTTTTCTATTAAAACAAAACAGACGCCACCTATGCAAGGAGTCTGCATTTAGACACAATGTCACCACCACCGCTAGAACAAGGAAGTGTTTCTTTTAGATTTATATGGGTGAAGAACATATAATTCATGCGGTTTCCAAAAGAAAGGGTAGCCTTTTAAATGAGCCAATAAAAACGAGCAGCCAGAAACATGGCAAAGCCTGTGCATAGCTGAGGGCTTATACAATACAGGCTCGTGTTTGGAGAGCCTTTCCTAGGAGCCAGGGACTAAGCAAACACTATGTAGAGGCTGGGTCAGCTAATCCTCATAACCTGTTTATGAGGCAGGTTCTATTATCGCCTCCACTTTCGTACATGGGAGAACAAAGGTAGACTCAGCATCTCACAGCTAGTAAACGATGGTGCCCAAGTGCTTAACCAGGGACTCTGATGCAAGTCAGCGCTGTTTAGACCTGACCCTCACTTCTGAGAGTTTCTTAGTGAGCCCAGTGGTCTTGTGGGAGAGAAAGCTTCCACTACTCATCAGGCTCTGACTCCTCTCCTCTCAAGACTAAGGCTATCTGTATTTCTGTATTGGTTTCCTGGGTCTACTGTAAGAAATTAGGGCTTCACAGTTCATTTGATCATCTCACTTCCATATGTCAAAATCAAAAATAATTTTAACTCAGCTAAAAAAATATCATGACGTTGATTGAGCTGTGCTCCTTCTGGAAGCTTCTAAGGAGAATCTGTCCCTTTTTTTTCTGCTCTACCTTCTAGAGGCTTCTTAAAATCTTTGGCTTGTGTCCACATCACTCTGCGTCTAACATTCCTGACGGTGATAATGATAACTCCCTTTCATAAGGGTTCTGTGATTCCCCTACACCCTTTTTATTGTTATTATTGCAATCTCCCCGTCTCAAGAACCTACTTCAATCTCATTTGCAATCTCCTGTTTGTCATACAATGTAAGTTATTAGCAAGTTCTATGAATCAGGATGTAGAAGTCTTTGGGTACCTACATGGCAGAGATCCAGATATTTTCACACTTTGGCTTCATATGGCCAGAGTAGCTGGGGATGGAATCGCAGGCTTTCGCGGTCTCACCCCTGAGCTTCCTAGGTAGTACGCCCTTCAGTTGTCATTCCCAGACTGACAGCCTCATAAGTTGTTTAGGTTGGCTTTGAATTTTCTCTAGGGCATGGGCCAGCCTGGGATTTGCAATCCTCCTGCCTCAGCCGCTGGGTTCCTGGATTTAGAGGTCTGCACTACCAGGCTTAGCTTACTTAAATTTTTAAAGTCAAAGTTTCAGAAATTGAGATTCCCTCGTACAAAGTAATGAGGCAAAGGTGACACTGAAATTATGAATTTTGTGGATCGCAGCCTTTTACAGGAGAAAGAGGTTCAGGAACGAGAACAGCTGAGCTTCTCTTCAAAGTCAAAAATAGAAAATTTGGATATAATTGACAATGGCCATATGAGTTCTTAAAACATTCTAATCCTATGGGCAGGATGTTTCAAGATCAATATGTTTAAATATATAGACAAATGTGGAGAATAATAAATAGCAAGTGCTCGTTACTCAACCTCCCTCAGTGATGTTTGTTTTTAAAGGGAAGCACCACCCACTATCAGATTGAAGCTCTGTGCTTCTTCAGCCCATGCTCCATTCCATCTCTTCTTGGCTTCTAAAGTTTTCAATGATCATTTGAGAAACATTTTGCAAGACTAGAACAGTGCTGTGTAAATGTGCTACCCACCCCTCCCCAATCATGACCTCCTTATTACTTAAGCACATGAAGAAGGCAAAAATTAATATTTAGTTCATGATAGGAAGCAACTTAACAAACACCAGTCATTCAGATATGATTGAAAATTGTAGTCTTGGCATAGGAATGACAAGTGGATTATTTTCTGTTATGCTACATCACTCACATGACCAGGAGAGATGTCCATGCTGGCCGGACCCTGATGGTAATGGAGCTGTTTACCTCCCAACATCACTTCATGAGGAGGAACACACTGAGGGATTACTATAGTCTTGGCACCCAGAAGCACCTTGCTTGGGTAGCACCTGTTCATCTATAGTGATGATGTATTGGACCAAAGTTTCCAAATATTGCCATTCTGGTCTACCATGGAAACTCAATATCCATGGTTACTCAATCAGCCACTGGAGGGTGCTTCCCCACCACGTTGACTTTGCTGTTCTGGTGTGACTAAAGACCAAACCCTGTCACAAGCAGAAACCTCACAAGGACTCAAAGCCACAGATGAGCTACTCTCTTAGGGAGGCAAAAGGAAGCAGTGTCATGTGAACAGAAAAGAACAGAACCTTCCGGGACCCTCCTGGCTGGCTACATGACAGAGAAGACAGAGATGAGGAATTCTGAGCTGTGGTCTGTGAAGATGAAAGCAAGGAGGGCACCGTTTCAGCCTCCAACAGCTCCTAGTCTAGGGGGAGGAATGGTCATGAAGAGATCACTGCTCTACAACACTGTGGGAGCTAGACACAGGATCAGAAAGGGTGTAGTGGCAGTGTCTTCTAGACCTTAGGCCATGACACTCATGAACTCATAGGAGCTGTAATCTACACAAGGACTGCTCAAGAGCAAGCCAATCAATAATCCAGCGTGGAGTGGGAGGAGCTCATGAGAAGATGATGGCTTCTGGGGAACAGGGAGTCTATTTTCTTTGGAGATTTAGTCCCTGGGAGGTTGCTTTTGCCCCAGTGGGTGGCCCTACATCCATGTGTTTGGTCTAGGTTGGTCTCTAGTTTTTTGTTTTGTTCTGTTTTGTTTTTTTCTTAAAGAAAACGAAGAGGACATGAAGTTGGGAGAAGAAGATGATGTTGGGGGCTTCAAAAGGAGTTGGAAGAGATTTGTGAGGGTAGATATGATTAGAACATACTGCATGCATATATGAAATTCTTAAAGGATAAATAATACTAAATCAAAAGAAAGGCTGTGTTAAAAGTTTGTGGAAGTAAATTGTTAGTTATTCCACAGAAAAGGGTGCATTTGTACAAATGTTTCGTCAGTAAGAGGCCGTTGAGAACGAAAATGGGAAGAAAGCAGAGTTTCCCTTCAGCACCTGCAATTGTGAAGAGCCCCCATGACAATAAAATGCGATGCTTAAGTCCCTTACATAATGACAGTATTCAAACACAACCTAAATGCTCCACCTTGTACATTCTGAACTATATATGGATAATTTACAGTGCCTAATACCATATAACCATTGTGGAAGTGACCATCACCCTCTGTTTCCCATGGAGTTGTACCAAGAAAAAGCCTGCACTCCCTCAGCATGGATGCCCCTGTCTCTTACAAACATTGCCCACACACAATTGGTAGAATTCACAGAAGAACTCACAGACAGATAGATCAGTGCAATGTAAGAAAAGCAGGTGGGCATGCGCAGAAGTTGGAAGGAAAGAGGCTGGCATGCTCAGGAAACTACAAGAATATTCTGGTGGCCAGAGTAGAGAGGAATGATAGCATTAAAAGATTGCTAAAGGTGCCAAGGGTCAGAAAATGATAGTTATACATAACAATCAAGAGCTTCTCCTGGGGAGGGGAGGGGAAGGGGGAGGGAAAGGGGAGGAAGGGAGGAGATGGAAATTTTTAATAAAAATAAAAAAGGGCTTCTCCTGGATTCTGTAGGCAGGGTAGGAGGCTGAGGTTTATATACTCGGCTGCAACTTTATCCAGTCTCTGTCATCTCGGTCCCTATCTCTATTTCTCCCATGTCCACTAGGAACAAGAAAAGTATCCACTGATTTGTATATGTTGATCATATCCTTAATGCATCTTGACTCAGTTTCTCTATGAATATACTCTTGATAGGAATGGTACTTTGATATGAACAAAATCATACTCTAGGAAAAAAAAACCTCTGGAGGGGCGTCACGTGGGTGCAGAGGACAGATTTGGAAGGGCACAAGCCAAACCGATGCAGATAATTTGTTTCCTTCGATAGCTTGTCATTTCACTTTCAAAGCCTGCTCCCGCACCTGGCCTATGTAACAAACCAAAACATGGACATGTTTTGACAGGCGTTAGGTTTCGCTGCGTGAGACCACATAGAGGTCAGACATACTGCTTTGTGATCATCTTGCCTCACTTCAACATAGATGTATGGTGATTATCGCCAATTTAGAGATGGAAAAGTAAAATCACTGTAATTAGTGGGTTTTGCATTCAGCAGCAATTGAGGTTTTCTTCATCCTCATATTGCTTAAAATATAGCATAGGCAAAGATCAGGCTAGCTAATACTCCCTCAACAAAGTCTTCAAGGGTAAGACAAAGTTTTTCCTTAAATGATCTGTCATTTGACTATCTGTGAATAGAAAATTCTTCCAATGATTCCCGTCTTCTGTAGGAAGCCTTAACTCTAGTATAGCATCCCATGAAGCTGACCTTCTGTAGACTGCATTTCCTTCTATCAGAATGTATACTTTAAGCGAGTATAAGTTCATATTACTCTCGGCATAGCATGGTTCTATACCTGAATTGCTGCCACGTTCAGGTTCTTTGACTAGATGGCCCAATCTTTAAAACCAAAGGGACCCAGCATTAGAATTGAAAGCAGGAGGTGGAGTCAGATTTCTGGTTGTAAAGATATGTAAGTGCGCACATATATACATATTATAAAGATATATATATATTTATCGTTTTTGTACAGACATGCATAGACATGCTTTCTGTGTATATTTATAGAGGACATACTTACTATTTATATGTTTATAAATTAAATACCTTTAAAATACAGTGATCAATTTTCTAAATTCAATTCTGACATTAGCATTAGGAGGCTGTCTTACTTAGGGACTTTATTGCTGTGAAGAGACACCATGACCACAGCAACTTTTATAAAGAAAACATTTATTTGGGGTGGCTCCCTTACAGTTTCAGAGGTTCAGTCCATCATGATGCAGAACATGGCAGCGTGAAGGCAAACATGGTGCTAGAATAGTAGCTGAGAGTCCTCCATACTACAGGCAACAGGAAGTCAACTGAGACACTCGGTGATACCCTGAGCATAGGAAACCTTAAAGCCCACCCTCACAGTGACACACTTCCTCCAACAAAGCCATACTCCTAATAGTGCAACTCCCTCATGGGGGCCAATTACATTCAAACCACCACAGAGGGTCTCCCTAGAATTGGAGCTGCTTTGTCATATACTGGGTGCTAGGTCATTGCACAATTCACTTGCTCGCACTACTAATCTGCATAGGCTGCTAAAATGTGGCAATAAAATCACAGGAACAACACAAACAAATCCTATACTTTCAGTGAAAACTTTGCCAAAATGAAGGCATACTCAGAGTCCAGTCTTGCAATGATGAAGCCCCATTCAGTAGCTCTCTCTGTATTGATTAAATCCAGGTCTTATGGTGACTCTGGGCACAGTGCATGTTCTCATAAAAAAAGAGCTCACTCATGTGAAGTTAATTTATTATTTCAGAGTGTGAATTTACTATAGAGTCATTTGTCTCTTCCAAGAAACCCAATGACCAAAAGAAAGTGGGTTTGACATATTATCAAATGCAAATGAAAATTGTTTTCAGAGGAATTCACAAGCATAAAAACTGAATGACCTTTTGTAAAATACGAAAAATGAAATAAATGGTCTTAACTACTGTAAATGGTGGGCTACTCCTACCATAACCTGTCCTCCTTCATAGCCTCCCTACTTCATTTTTTACTTTACCTTTTACAATTCCAAGAGTGTTTGCATATCCCCCATCGGCACCTGGTGCAGATGTGGTTTCACGCAGTGGGATCACACAAAGGGTCATAAGTCATTGCCTACAGTGTGATGAGCAGGAATCGCAGGTCCATGGAGTCTAATGGCTCTAGCTGAAGAGCGCTGAGTAAGACTACAAAGAGCCTGAAGGATTAGGTCTGCTCTTAACAAAGAAATTAAAGTAGATTCCACCACATGGGCATGGTGGAGAGAAACCCCATACATCACTGGGCATGGAACCTGACCCCATAACACCCTTGTACTGATGTACAAATTATTTTCAAGGTTGCTTGTGTGTCCTGGGAATGTAAGTTCAAATGGTTGCTTTATGAAGTTTCTTACAGTGTATGGCATGTGTATTAGAACATTCTGTCTGTGAACCAAGGAATTTGTGGAAATCCTTGGAAAGATGCAAATCCCTTGCTTCATCTGAGAAAATCCGGGTGTCTACACAAAAGGGTCCTTCTGAGTAATTTCTAAATGCACCAAAGTCATAAGGGAGTAAGTGGGACAGAGCCTGAGTGATCACAAAGGAGAAATGCATGGGACTCACGATGAATCATCTTACTTAAAGCTTTATTAGAGGGGGACCAGGGGCTATCACAGGATCTGAGGGCTACTGAGTTCTAATTGTGTTTTTCAGCTATTCTCCCTCCCCCGGTCTCCAACCAAGCACCTTCCTGCTGCTGCCAGCCACACATCCTCTCCTGAGAAGGATTCCTTAGCCCTGGAGGCAGCTGGCCAAGTCAGGGCTGTGATCTCTGGCTTTTATCCCACAGAACCGTTAGTTAGACTGTCAGTTGCATGCAAAACAGTGGCATAAAAGAGATCTGGACATCTGCTGCTGTACTCATTATAACAGAGTGACACAGGTGGATCAAGCCCCAGGTGAGTCCCAGACACCTGCCTGGCAGATGGGAGAGTCGACTTTGCTCTTCTCCCCAGAATTCAAGTCCATGGAGACCCCACAACATCTCATCCTGGAGGCTTTCATTAGTCTTTCCCAATCCTCTCAAAATGCTCTTCTTTTTATCAAGAAGATCTCACTGAAAAGCATCATCATTTCTATCCTATTTTTGAAAAGGTGATTTCCCCTCCTGATAAACATGGAATCATAGTTTGAGTTGCTGTCTCAGTCTTAGCCGACTGGCAAATCAGTGCTTTCTACTCAAAACAAGCTTTGTTTTTTCATGAAACAGGGATGGTCCATAGAGCTCGATTCAGTCACTTCTCCAAACTGGTGGGCCAGCCACTGTCCTTCCTCTGAAACGTTTCCTAATATGAACAGGTTGGATAGATATCCCTCGCTCTCCAGCAGCTGGGCTGCAGATACATAAAACCCAATAGCTATGTAAACTTTTCTTTGTGCCTGACCATGGCACAAAGGAAGGCAGCATTGACAAAGAGGTTTTGATGAACATGGGGAGTCCTTGCTGTCATGTCCACAATGATCTGTACCTGTCCTTGTCGGGAGTCTGTTTATTCAGAGAACCCAGCAATCCTCCTTCTTGGGTTGGTTTCTGCTCCTCTTATTCACACAGCTTTGCTCTCCTCTTTGAACTGAACACCTGGCTACAAGGGCACCAGATGACTCAACTTATCTCAAATAGCTAGGGATTAAGTGTGAGGACACGTGGGAAGGCAGGCTCGGCCACTTGGCCAGACCTTTCGGGAACACTGAAAACTCAGAGCTTTGATCGAGGCAAAGGGAAAGTGGAGGAACAGAGAAAGAGGGGTCAGAGGAGTATTTTGGCATACAGAGGAGCTTCACGTGGCTGTTCCTCACCGTGGAACACAGCCCGTGCTCAGAGTCCCCCAGGCCATGACATCTCTGTGCAGAGAATAAATGAGACACAAACCAAGGCCTTTAAAATCAAGGTGAGGTAATCGCCTTCAGGTGCCCAATAGGTCACTAGAAGAGCAGGCCTGGACTCTCTGTGTTAGATGGGTGTCTATCAGTAGAAATGAGAGATACACAACTTAGAAAGAAAACATGTTGATTTGGGCCCAGGGATTTGTACAGGTCACCTGGCCCTCTTGCTTTGGGCCTTTGGGAAAGTATGTCAGTGTGTGTCTAAGCAGCTGCCTTGTGGCGGCCGGGAAATGTCAGGAGGCATGTGTCCCAGTGTCCCCTTTAGGAGCTCCCCACCCCCCTCTCAGAATTTCCTTCCATTCAGCCCTGCCTACAGAAGATCTTCACACCTCCTATAGGATGGTAACAAAGTCTTTAGTTTACAGGTTATAGGGAGTCATTTGGGATTCTGACCCTAACACTCTTGCATTTGAATTCCTTACTCTAAGTCAGCGGTTCTCAACCTGTTGGTCGTGACCCCTTGGGGGTTAAATGACTCTTTCACAGGGGTTGCCTAAGACCATTGGAAATATCAGCTATTTACATGCTAATTCATAACAGTAGTAAAACTACAGTTATAAAGTAGCAGCTTTATTCATTATTCATGACTTTATGGTTGAGGGTTCACCACAACATGAGGAACTATACTAAAGAGTCACAGCATTGGGGAAGACTGAGAACCACTGCTCTGTGTTGTTTAGGGTCTGACAACTAAATCATAAAATCCTTTGCATTTTTCTATGGTTTAAATTGTTTACTTGGAGTCAAGAGATCAATACGAGATAAAGTTAAAGATCATTCTAGGAAGTTCTAGTGAGAAAGTAGATGTGCATTTCATTATCAATTTCCTAAAAAATAAAAAAACCTTTGGAAAGAAAAGATAATTGTTCCTTAACAATAAATCAATAAATTTTACATATGATTCATTATATTGTTTTACACTTTGGATTTTCTATATGAATAGAAAGCAATGTTATTTTATTTAATTCAGTGTTCATGACATAAGACAACAGTGACATCACACATATTTTCTTCTCAAAGGATGCAAAGAACAGTCAAGAAACCATGCAAAATTAGTGATGACAACACTATCCAGTTACACAGATGTCACTGTTCCTCAAGGAGAGGAGGCAGAATCAGCTCTTGATTTAAGTTTGCTGAATTTTGTCATTTTAACTTAGCAGGCAAATGTCCCTAAGTTGTTTGTTTTTTCCACTGTGGAATTCCCAGTCACACCCTAAACCTGCCCTGGTGTCAACACTGAAGGAGCCCAGAGGTGTCACCAGACCTTGCCAGGAAAACCCTGTTGTAGACAAATGTCGCCACGGGACTGCAATGTACTGATTTTCGTAAGTCAGCCAAGCATGGCATTTATTGACTTCATCCTACTGGCGAATTAACTTGGGTTTGGATGGTGAAGCCATCATCCGCTGGTACAGCCTCCTGCAGAATCAGAAGTATGGTTGGGGGGAAGGAAGACTGGCTATCAGCTTTGAAATCCAGCCTTGATTCTCCTTGGCAATAAAACCATCTAGAAAGTAAGTGGAGAGAAGAAAGGCCTGTCTTTGGTTTTGGCTTTTGACATAGGATCTGAAAACTCGGTAGCCCAGGCTGGCCTCCAGCTCACGGAAATCAGAGGCACGTGTGCCCGTGTCCATAAGCAACTGAAACTAATGTTCTTAATATTGATTCATCTCTAAGAAGATGAGGCAACAGGGTGTATTTTTAATATTGAAAGCTGTGTGACTTTATGACTTTATTTCACACAAATAGGTGCTAGCCCAGTCTACAGACTTTGCTATGTTTTGCTTATCCTTACAGGAGTCACAGGTTCCTCAGAGACAGCTCCCGTCTAGATGGGATGTGGAGGATGTTTGTATCGAAAACTTCGAGAGGATTCAAATTGATGCAAAGACCGTAGAGGAATACTGAATATCGGCTTGTCCCTCGTGGCTTCCTCAGTTCACTTCTTACACAAGCCAGGACTACCTGGAGTCTAAGGAGTGGCGTTGCCCACAGTGGGCTGGTCCTCCTACATCAACCGTCTACCAAGAAACCACCTCACAGATACGCCCACAGGCCAATCTGATAGAAGCAATTCTTCAACTGAAGTTCATTATTCCCAAATGACTCTAGTTTGCACACAAATTGGTGGTGCTGATTTTCATAGCCAAAGATGTCACTAATGAAATATTTTATGATTGCTTTTTTTTTTACTGGCACTAATCATTTGGCATTTGTTTTCATCTTAGTGCACCACTTGATTTTGACTCTCTACATTTCAGAGGCTTGAAAGTCCCATGTGGGTGTGGCCACCACGTCCGACAAACTAGAAGGAAAAACTAACAGTGCAAATGCTGGTGTTTCTCAGCTAACTCATAGTAAGCAACTGGAAACACAGAAATAAATGCAAAAGAATTCCTAATTTACTTACATGATTCTGGGCTCTCATTTTAAATTTCCTCTTTAAAAAAAATTCTTACACTGCTGTTAAAGCAAACTTGGAAAAAAAGATAATAAGCTTTTTGTTTGTTCGTTTGTTTTCTCTTTCCCATAAAGGTTCCCAGAAAAATGTAGGGCTTGTTTTTATTTTCCTATTGTCTACCTGATTTGCTGACTCATTTTGTCACAGGAGGAATCCCATATAGCAACTATACTTGGGTAGGGACATCTGATTTTGAAGGACTTGGTCATACCCAGGGATGCTATCAGTGAAGGGATAAACTGAAATTGAAAATAAACACACTGCTGTCTTGGGTATTGTAAGGCACGGTGACCCAAGGAGAAGTGTAAGGACTTGAAGTCAGAGATCTTAGGCTCCAGGCTTGGTCCCTGTGTCCTTCCAGCCAACCCTCTATCTGCTGGTTTCTGGATATTCAAGATGGTCCTTGTGTCTGAAATACATCATAATTGTGATGTCTAATGCAATGTGTTAGGAGTACCCCGTGGTATCCTGTGTTCCTTAGGTTTGACATTATTTTGACATGTTCTTGATTCTTGAGGTGTAAGCTCCTAGATGCTGCAAAGCACAAGGAAGACTGAGGAGAGAGCAGCTGCAGCCCACAGTTATCCTTTGCTAGAAAAGCCCATGACCTAATTCATCATGTAAACCGGCAACACCAACTTACATGACCCAAAACTTCCCCAATATCAATCTTCCTGCGTTAGAGCTGATGTAAACCAAAAATTACCAACACAGTTCTGTCAATCATTTCCACCTAAAATTGAAGGAGCTAAAACCCACGTGACCCCGGCCTTTCGGGGCCTTGATCTGCTCAGTTTCACCACTTTACTGAATAAATGATATTCCTTTGTCTCAACATGTCCCTTGCTCCCCAGGACCCTTCTGAGAAACTAATAAAGGGATCCAGACTCAGTACAATATACCAAACAAAGATAAGCTTTTCCCATTCCTCTCAAAGTGTAAAACAGATGACATCAACCCTACAAAGGAAAATAAGAAGAGAGAACAGGATCCTCATTGCAGGAGTGACCAGCTCAGTCACAGGCTGGATCCACACCTAGACCAGGCCTGAACTCATCATTCTAGAAACACCTGCATTCTAGAAATTCCCTTTCCTTTCTTTTTCATGTTTCTTCTCTCCTCCCCATTTTTCTTAACATAGAATGGACTGGCTCAGCTTCTAGAGAGCCAGGATACAGCTGTAACTACCTGCCGAGACAGCCTGCAGTTGAGTTTGGGCCTCATTGTACACATTCATTAAGTAAAACTAAAAACTTCCTACTTTTCTGCAATAACTGAAATAATAAATATAAAATATTTAGGAAGTATTATTCAGAGAAGAAACTATGGAATTATTAACCTATTTAAAATGAAATGGAAAAAAAACCACTAACCATCAACTCCTCCAAGAAATGAAGCATTTCTGGAATCCCCGAAACCCAGGGGGGAAATAGCCACCCTTAATCAGAGGCCTATAAGCTACAATTGTAACATGAAGGGCCGGCTTGTTGGGGTTTCTGTCCCGCCCAGTACCCCA
>LOJH01004014.1:0-18275 GCA_001685095.1 Ellobius talpinus
GACAGAATATTGTATACATAATAAGTAAATAAATAAATATTTTTTTAAAAAAGTTTTTTTTTTAAAAATAAAAATCCAATGCAAAGTTTTTAAAGTGGGTAGACGGTCCAAGGAGAGTTTATCGTCTGAAGAGGCCCTCTGCATGATGTATGTTCTGCTTAGTTAGGACTACCATTGCTCTGATGAAGCACCATGACCAAAGCATACACTTCCATATCATAGTTTATCATGAAAGGAAGTCAGGACAGGAACTCCAGCAGGGCAAGAACCTGGAGGCAGGAGCTGGGGCAGAGGCCACAGAGGAGTGCTGCTTACTGGCTTGCGCTTGTGTCTTGTTCAGCCTGCTTCCTTATAGAATCCAGGACCACCAGCCCAGGGAAGGCACCACCCAAACGGGCTGGTCCGTCCCATATCAATAACTAATTAATAAAATGCCCTACAGGCTTGCCTAGAACCCAGTCTTATGGAGGCATTTTCTCAATTGAAGCTTCCTCCTCTCTGGTGACTAGCTTGTGTCAAGCTGACATAAAACTAGTTAGTACATGTTCTTTAAGTTTTGTGAGAGTTTAATGAAGTAGAAACTGCTATCTCTCATTCTATACATGAGAGCTCAAGGCCCAGAAGAGACATATACTTTATCCAAATTCCTAAGACTAGAAAAATTCTTATTGTCATAGAATGAGGTTCATTTCCAACCACTATATCTGGCTCCCAAGAACTGGGTTGTGAGGCCAGGGAAAGAAAAAAATGAAGAAGGTAAGGGATACTTAAGAGGGAGCTGTGTGGAACAGGTTACCAAATGCATCTTCCATGTATTAATGCCCGTGGCTGGGTTTGTTTAGCGTGGTCCTGATGTTCTGGACATAAGTAAAGAGAAGTGTTGGGGTGACAGAGTGTTTTAAAGGTCTAAAAGCAATTTTTTTTTATCACACTCTTGTATACTCTGTGGTTGGTCTGGGATGAAAAAGACACCTACTGTCTGGTAAAGAAACTTGCAATCCTTCCAAAAACTACTGAAAACCAAGAGCTGGGTAATTATCTTCGGAGTTCTACTCTCTTCTGAGCTGTTCTTGTGTCTTGGTTCCTGTCTCCTCTCTCCTTCCAAGAGTCCACTGCTTACATGTTTTCAAAATTCTGTTCCTTAGAAAAGAAAGAAAACTCATTTGGAGTGAGATTATATTTTTAGATATCCCTATTTATCATGTTGAAGTCCAATCTCCATTGTTAGCTCTTGAGACAGACCCAGCTGAGACCTTTAAGAGGTGATTGGGTTATTTTCTTATGGATTATTGAGTTATTCATAAGGTAGCTTTTCAAACAAAACCCAACTCTTTCTGATGAGCTTGCTCTGTCTTTCCACATAATGGTCTGAACTTCATTGGAACTTTGTAAAATGCCCATCAGGAAAAAGGAGTGACCAAGTATGACTCTTTGACCTTGTATTCCTCTAGAATTGTGAGTGGAATAAACTTTCATTCTTTATAAATTAGTTGGTGCTATTCTGTTTGGCCAAAAGAAATGTTCTAAAGTAAGTACATTCTGCCCAGGTCTTTGCTTTGAACTTTTAGGCTCCCCAAATGACCATAATGTCAGGACAGTACATGAGCGAGATTTGCTATGGTCACTTGTACCAACTCTATGTCAGTATATCTGACAAAGCGACTTCAGCAAGGAAGGATTTCTTTTGGTTCACACAGCCTGTTATGGTAGGCAATCAAGGCAGCAAGGGCTTGAGGCAGCCAGTCATACTGGGCCTGAGGTCGGGAAGAAGGGAGCAAGGAATGCTGCTCAATTACCTTTGTATGCAGTCTCTGAAGTGGTGTCTCTCACATGTAGGATGATGCTCTCTACCTTGATAAATCTAATCAAGAAAATCCCTCACAGGCATTCCCAGAGGCTAGCCCAGTCGAGATGGTCCCTTGTAGGTGTGTCTAGGAGCTCCTTTACCATGTGATCTTGTCAATTTAAGCCACCCCAAGGATCAAACACTTCTGCCTCATTCTCAGACTGTATCAGGGGCACTTCCTAGAATTGGTCTCTTGCTTTGTCTACCATGACTGTGTTTGTGCCCCTTAGGTCTGATGTCATTTGCCTTTCCCCTCATATTACCTGGCTGCTGTCCTTGTTTAATCTGCTGTGCCAGTGCCCTGTGTCACACCCTTTGTCAGGTGTGACAAAACACCTGACACAGGCAATGTCAGAAAGGAGGGGCTTATTGAAGCTCACGGTGTTAGAAAGGATATGGTCCATCATGGTAGGGAAGGGATGGCAGTATGAGTCTGAGGTGGCCATCAGTAGTCAGCAAGGCAGAGCTGGTGACTAAGACCTCAAGGCCTGTCCCAACCCCAGGGACAAACTCTTTCCATTGAGGCTTCTGCTTCTTAAAAGTTCTACAACTGTCCTAGTTAGGGTTTCTACTGTTGTGAAGAGACACCGTGACTACAGCAACTTTTATAAAGGAAAAAAATTTAACTGGGACTGGCTTACAGTTCAGAGGTTTAGTCCATGATTATCATAGGGGGAAATGTGGCAGCAGATGTGCAGACATGGTGCTGAAGAAGGAGCTGCATCTTGATCTGCAGGCAGCAGAAGAAGGCTACCACATTAGGCATAGCTTGAGCATATGAGAACCCAAAGCCCATCTCCACAGTGATACACTTCCTCCAACAAGGCCACACTTGCTCCAACAAGGTCGCAGCCACTCCTACGAGACCACACCTCCTAGTGCCACTCCTTATGGGTCAATCATCAAACACATGAGTCTATGGGGGCCATATCTGTTTAAACCACAACCTTCCAAAACAGCCACCATCTGGGGACCAATTGTTCAAGCACATGAGCCTTTGGGCAACATTTCACAACATCCTACATCACTCACCAAGCCGTGTCAGAATGCCCAGGCTCACTTGGGGTGGGACAGCAACTCAAATGCCTTTAGGCCGAGAAGATGCAGAGATGGGGCTGATCACTCCCTAGGTCCTAACAGCCCCCGTTCTTGACAAATATTTGTTGTACGAGCTTCGCAGTCATCCTGTGTGACCCGTGTGAGTGACCTCATTTTGCAAAGAGGAACTTAAAGACTGAAGGGATCAACCTTGCAGCCATGGAGAGCCAAGCCCTTGTGTGAAATCTCCCCTATTCTCAGAGCAGCTGCTCTTAGCTGTCTGGTCCAAGCTAGAAAAGAAGGGCCAGATACTAAACACGAGAGATGAGAAGGATAAAAGTTGAGTGAACACTGAAATGGAAAAAGCCAGAAAAAAAAAACCTACAACAAAATAAAATGAAATGAAAACCAAAAAGCCAGGGTAAAACTATAAAGTCAATGGCAGTCCTTGAGAGTAAGGCTTGGATGCTTCAGCTTTTTCCCATGGTCTGTGGCAGCGACCCTGACCCAGGGACACATAAGTCTGTTACTGTTCTATAGTCGTGGTGGTGTGGTCTCCATTGTTGGATGTGCTGGGCTTATGGAGACATCTTCACCCACGTCACCTCTAGTTCCAGCCCCGGGAATTCATCCTCAGCCTCAGTTATCTCTCAGCCCAGGTCACCTCAGCCTGATAGCGACAGCAGAAACAGAAATCCAAGGAACAAGAGATGGCAGCCTGGTTTTTAGACAATGGTGGGTTTGCAGAGAAGCCGAGCAGCATAGGGCTTTTTTATGCCTCTTCCCACGAGGTGGTAGGCTGCCTGTTTCTGTTAATGAGAAGCTGGCCTCACCTAAAGTGATGCAGGCGAATGTGGCCCCACAGACACTTGCATTTTTGCCTTTAAACTCCTCTGCAGTTCCTTCCTAGGGAGAACAGTATGCCTTCCCCTCCCATACCATGTACTTCCTGATTGTGACTAGAGATGGAGTCTGCAGGTGGCCTGGAGACACCCCAGTGGCCTCTCTCAGGCTTCCCTCTGCAGCAGCCAGTCCTACAAGGCTGGCTAAACTCAGCTCAGGGCAATGGAGTTCTTCTCTCCCTCTGGGCTAGAGGCAGTGTCTTGAGAACTGCTTGGCTGAGAAAGAGGAAACAGGTGGACACCATGTGGGCTGGAGGAAGCTGGGGGTCAGCAACCCACCCTGGGGCCTGCAGCCAATTGCTCCCCTCGGAGCTCGGTTGTGTTAATCATAGGTCGCTCAGCTGTCAAGCGGCAGGGAGAATAACTTGAAGTTAGTTGAGAGCCGCGTGTCGTCAGCCTCAACCATAAGTTAGACACAGGAGAGAATTGAGCATGATAATTTATGCCAGTGAATCACAATAAATGTTTGCTTCCAAAGTGCCTTTGTGGAGTTGTGGGACTTGGTAGCTCAAGAGGACAGCTGTTTTAGTGACTGGTGATTGATTGGCTGTCATCAATGTTATTCAAGCCTACTATATTTTCTGGAGATGAGAGCGACCTGCCTTTTGTATAGCGTATTAGGACTAGTGGAGACATGGCCCCAGTTGGTAAGAACTCTTACCTATATGGGGACCATGGAGCTCCGAGCTCTGAGCTCTGAGAAATCTCCATCATGAATATGATGATTCAAAATGAGCTCAGTGGCAAAGGGGATGTCAGTAAGAGTTCGCCCCATTGCATGTTGTTTTCCTATTGTTTACTAATTTTATAGGTAATTTATTAACTATATCATCCTCGGGTCTAATAAGCACTTAGAAGTTTTCAAAGCCTTCTCCATTCACAGCTCTGCCAAGGCTTATTTTTAGTTTATTTTTCGTGTTTCATACTCTTCAGTCATTCCATGTGCCGTGGGCCCTGAATCCGTGTTGAAGGAGGCAGTGTGGCTTAAGGGACAGAGGTGAGAAGCCAGGCACTCCAGAGGTCTGGGCTCTTCTTCAGCACTGATTACCCACAGAGCTTGCAGCTGATCATTTTATTTCTTAGAATTTGTTTTTATATTTGTAAAATGAGTACTAGGAAGAAGCCCCCACCCATATGGGCTACTCCAGATTAAACGAGGTAAAAAAAATGCTTAGCGTGGCAGCTAGCACATTGTGGGACCTCATAAAGGTTATTGATATTTAAATGTTAAACCAAGAAATTAACTTTTTTTTAACAATTATAGGATGTATTGCTTCCAGCTTAGAATCTTTTAAAAATACCCAAATTATCCTGGCCTGGTGAAACTGAATGTTCTCTCATGGAAATGGAAACACATCTGTATTTTAAATTAGATCACCTGGCGTTTATTGCATCTCTAGGGTATATGAAAGACTTTTCCATCAGTTTTGTTTGGGTTTTTTTATATGCTCATTAATTTTCATAGCATTCTTATGAGACAGGGATTAGACATACTGTTCATGAATGAATGAAAGTACAGAGAGATTTAGGCACTTATCCAGCATCACAGAGAAAAAGTCTGACAGCCAGGAATAGTATTGACAGCTCTGGCCTGCAAACTGGCTGCTGGCTTGCTCTCAGCTGTCACTGTGCGCTGTGTGTGAGTGTGTGTGTGTGTGTGTGTGTGTTTGTGTGTGTGTGTGCACCGTATCTCCTCCAGTTGGGTTTTGTGACTCTTAGGGTCTCTGTAGTCTCACAGACTGCTGAAGATTTATTTAATAAGAAGAAGGGAATGACTGGGACGGATGCAAGGGAAGCAGAATGGATAGCATGCCCATTCTGTCCTATTCCCCGGCTGAACGTGTCACAGTGAGATGGTGGTGGTGGATGTTTTGGGGGATCAGCAATGCCATTCCCGGTGTCCCTAAAACTGCCTTGTGTAGGTGGTGATTTCTCTGTCTCTGGGTGAGGGACGCTGAGCTGATGCTGTTTCTGGTTTCTGAAATGGGGACAGAAGCACCCACAGTGACAAAGATCTCTGTCTCTCAAAGAAAATTTGAGGGACTTTGCATTTGGCCAGTGGACATCCACTTCAGATTTGGGTTTCCTATCAATTCTGGCCTTCTCAAGACCTACATTGACCTATGGGCTCTTCTCATCTGTACTTTCTACCAAGTATTACTGTCCTTCCTCCCCTGCTTGCTGGCTAGTCTTGAGACTAGCCCTGGGGTGGTTTGTAGGAAATGTGCCCTATAAGTCTTGGACATTTGGGAGGATTAGTAGGTGTGGCCTTGCTGCAGGAAGCATGTCACAGGGAGCCAGATTTAAGGTTTCAAAAGCCTCAAGCCCTTGCTTCCTCCTTGTGGTTTGAGATATGAGCTCTCAATTGCTGCCCCAGTATTGTGGTTTCTTTTATTATTTTATTAAAAAATGAAGATCAGGAGTCAGATATTAGGGAATAAACCTGATAGATGGATGCATGGAGTGGCAGAGAATCACCTGTCCCTCTTCTCCACCTCCCCAAATTGAAAGGCTGAGCATCTTTTAAGCCCCTCCACATTCCTTTCTGTGACCCTCTATCTTCCTTCTGAGTTGGCCAGAAAACTCTGTGGTCTACTTCATTGGTGGTCCTGAAGTGACAATATAAGCAAATCTCCAGCATCACTCTAATGCTGTGCTTACCTGCCTTTTGCTGTGCTCCCTGCCGTGAAACTTCTAGAAATGTAGGCTCCCAAACAAACATTTCCTTCTATAAATTCCTTGGTCATGGTGTTTTGAATTTTTTTAGATTTACTTTATTTTCATTTTATGTGAATATTTCACCTTCAAGTACATGTGTGCATACACCACACTTGTGCTTAGCACCCACAGATCACAGATGTCAGAAGAAGGCATTGGATCTTTTGGAACTGAAGTAACTGAAGTAACAGAGGGTTGTGACTCACTGTGGAGTGCTGGAAATTGAACCTGGGTCCCCTGCAAGAGCAAGGAGTGTTTTTAAACCATCAGGACAACTCTCTAGCTTCTGTCATTTTTTTTAAATCAGGGGACTAGAAAAGTAACTAACCCCAGCTCCAGCTCTCTTTGGGTGACCTAACTGTATTCTTATTCCTGTCTTCATTACTGGGATCCTGATCATGAGCCATCTCTGGCATTGATCTCAACTGTTTGTCTTAGTGCCAACCACTTAGTTTTGATTCTTACACCTTGTCAGAAGATCAAAAGGAAGTGGGTGCTTCCTAGCAAGCTTCCCCTTTGCAGGTAGGAAATGGACTGGGTAATGTTGTAAGTGGTAAGAGATGGAACAAGGACCAGAGGCTGTAGAGCTGGGAACAAGGCCTGTAATACAGGGCCACAGGAGAAAATGGTTTCAAAGTTGACAGAAATGGACTCAAGGCATTAGTGGGTGCTGGTGTTTGCAAGAGGTGAGAGCTTAACGTCTCTGGACCTTGTCTTTCTTATCTGTAACAGAGGAGGACACAATTTACATCTCAGTGTTCCTGGGGGCTCTTATCACAGCTGAAAGCAGCCAGGTCAGGGCCTCTGACAGGTATTCAGTCAGTATACTGATGCTACACCATTTCTTGCTGTTGGCAGTGCTGGCTTACCTGGGTAAGCAGCAGTCAGAGGCAGAGAGAGGGCAAAGTCCTCATTTCTGTTCTAATCTCTTGATTGGCCAATTTCTCAAAGCAACAAGAATGTTTCTTCCATGGTTGTGCAGGTCCCCCATGGCCAGGGCTGAGCGTCTGAATTTGAGAGCTTGCACACTGAGCTAGTGAGTTACCTTCACACCTGTTCAAGCTTGGTGTCAAGTGGTCCCTCCTCCACGATGACAGATTCAGGCCTCCATGGCTTTGTGCACTGCTGAGAACCCCTCTGTTACACTGTGTTCAGCATGACCCTGATGTTGCAAGAAGCCCTGCTTCCTCTTTGGTCACTTGTTCTTGTTCATCAAAGGTGCTGTGTGTACATTTCTCAGCACAAGGACCGTGGAGTCTTTTCTTATCTCAAGGTGCTTCCTTGAAAGAGCTTGCCACTTATACCATGCTCCCGCCCCTTGCTACTGACCACAGCTCATTTTAGATTTAGGGGTCAGCTGCTCTATCTCTGTCTCTGACCTGTGGTGGGGGAATTGCTATCTGCAGGCTAGAACCTCTGCTAACAAGATGGAGGCACATTAGACATCACGATCTAATGTCTATCTCGTAGGCTCAAGCATTTGGACACTTGACGTTTGGTCTAGAAGTTCCATCGGGCTCTTTCGTTTTGCTTTTGTGACTGAAAATGTTACTGACCTTGGATTAGCATGTGGCTCTGGCTCCAAATGGTTGAGGCTATTGACTTGATATTTGCATAGAGCTGGCCCTTTCAGACGTCAACTTCTATGTGTCCACCTATGCCCATGCTGTCTTCTGGAAATGCCTTGCTTAAAATTGGTTCCAGACTGCAGACTCATCAGTGCCAACAGGGATTCTGGTTGAGAAGCTTGATTAGGGAAAATGCTTGAGTGATGGGCAGCAGATCGGAAGGAGAGCTTAGGACCTGCTGAGAGTTGCCAGCACTGACAGAGATCGTTCCAGAATCAAACATGCTGTGCAGCCCTGGCCAACACTGAGGGCTCTGGATCAAGTTTCTTCATGCTGGAGAAGAGACTTTTAAAGCCACAGTTTTAAGGGCAAGCAAAATGACCTGTTCATTTCGGATGGGAGCCATTCTGTGGTTGCTGGGAATTGAACTCAGAACCTCTGGAAGATCAGTCGGTGCTCTTAATTGCTGAGTCATCGTTTCCAGCCATCCCAACACTTGGGAGGCAGAGGCAGGCAGATTTCAGTGAGTTGAAGCCAACCTGGTCTACAAAGTGAGTTCCAGGACAGCCAGGACTGCTACACAGGAAAACCCTGTCTCGAAAAAAAAATTACCTGTTCAAAAATCAAAGTTTTTTTTAAGAGACTGAAAAACAATGGAATTTCATAGGTAAACTAACCACTCTTCCCTGTCCATCTCACACGTACATGCCACGTGATTGGCCTACTTCAGAGGGAACCTGGAGGGTGAACTCGAGGCCATGCCTTGCTCATATACATTACTTTAAGATGCAAATTTGTTCAAGCTTGTGTTTATAACCTGTGGCTGTGCTTCCAAAGTCTAATGTGTATTCCCATCAGGCACTATCGTCACCCCGCCCCCACCCTGCAATCCTTCCGTTAATCTCCCTGTGCTCCACTGGGGTCAGTGGAGAACCACTAAATGCTAGCAATGTCTTTCTGATAAGTTCTTCATGGGTGATCTTTCTCTGAGCTATGTTTTTAGAGGGAGAGATGAAAGGAGACGGAAGGGAAAAAAATTAAAATCAAGATAAGCAGTCTCTCCCCTGGAATGTTACTAAGAGGATGTGGTCATTTAAAAGTGTTTTCCCCTCTTCTCTTCGGCGTTTGACATCTGAAGTCAGAGGAGATGCTATCACACCTTGCTTTATTAGCATGGCTGGAGTCACCTGTTTCAAAAACACTGGGAGCAGTAACCTGAAATGAAAAGAAAGTGGCAAAGAAAGGAGATTAAAGAGAAACTAGCTCCTGGCAGCAGGAGGTGCCGGCTCCCTGCCAGACCCCTGCAGCTACTCTGTTAAGTGGCCCAATGAATTTATTTTACAGAGAGATCATTTCCACTATCTGAGTGTACTGAGGCTGTTTTTCAGACAAGCTTCAGAAACCCCAGTTAATGTTACATAAGGCATTGCTCTTCCAGGAGAACAGGGAAGGGGTAAGGATGCTTGGGGAGGGAGTACCCCCAGCCCCGTCTCAAGGATGCTAAGAATTGGCCTTTGGTGTCCAGCAGGGCTTGCAGAAAAGGGTCAGGGAGTTCAAGAGAGGTTGGACTCAGAAAGACCATGCCCATTAAAGCTTCTGCTCAGGAGCCCCAGGCCACTGGTGGGCCTGTGCTGGCAGAGCAGGCTCTAGCTGGAAAGGCGAGGTGCAGAGCAGCTGGGAGGAGCCCAGGAGCACGGTTCGGTTCTGAGCTCAGGGTTTACTCTTAGGGTTAGAGATGGAATATTCCTGAAAGGTGGAGGGGATGGGGAGATAGGGGGAAGTCCTTGGGCATGATGAATTTGCAGCCCAGCATTAGGACACAGAACAGCATCTCAGTTTCTTCTTCCTCTCTCTTTCCACTGGTTTTGGGGACCCTCTGAAACCAGATGTCCTGGATTCAGAAGTGACAGCTCCTTCAGTTTGTGTTTCTGCTGCTCTGTCACCATTTTTTTTTCCTTTTCTGGTTTCTGTGAACCATCCTCTCCTGCAGTTCTGCCACTCCCCTCTAGAATCTAGCATGGCAGTAGCTTCGGTTCATTAGGACGATAGCAGTTCATTAGCAGCAGAACAGGAGGCCCCAGGAATGGCTGTCTTCACAAGCTGGCCAGTTGTTTCATTCTCAGGCGGTTGAGAGCAGGCAGAAATTTCCACACAGAAAACGCTCACTTTGGTCATAGAACATAGGAGAGAGCTGGGAAGAGTTGGGCTAGGAATGGATCGGTCTATTTGGGAGACCACTGGTTTCACCATCTTTACGTTTCGTAGGGTTGAGGGAGGATACTGCTTGATCTTGTCCCGGCATTCAGCAGGAGCTGCACAGTGGTGGTGTGTGCTGCTGGAATCACTGAATGATCTTGACCTTGAATGATTGAACAGTTTTCTTGGACTGTACTAGTGTCTTTAAATGTTAAAGGAATCACACTCCCCAGAAGGGGGAGGGGAGGGCGGGATCACTAGTAAACATAGGGCCAGATTGCTACCTCTTTGAGATTTTTGATATACATTCATAGGAAGAGCATTTTATCATTGTTTTAGATCCTTAAATGTCAAACTAGTCATTTTATAGTAAAAACCGACTGATTTTTGAACACCTGCTTACATTTTTTTAAGATTTATTTATTTTCTTTTATGTGTCTGAGTGTTTTGTTTTCAGGTTTATCTGAGTACCACATGCCTGGTACCCGTGGAGAACAGAGTGAGTGTCAGTTTTCCTGGGCCTAGAGTTACAGATGGGGGCTGGGATCTGAACTCTAGTCCTCTGTAAGAACAGCAAGTGATCTGATTTGTTGGTCCATCCCTGCAGTCCCTGAAGGCCTGCTTTTTGTCTGTGACTCTTCAACGTTTTACCTTTGTCTTATTACAAAGCTATAGTGCCTTGCAAAAATATTGAAAGAAACCCTCTCAAACCCAACCTCAGAATGGCATGTCCCTTCCCATGACATGATATCTAAACAACAGGGTCTTTCTTCTGATACTTTAGTCACCATGGATGGTTTCTTCAATAAAAGAGTGACCAAGTCAGAAGGGCTTTCTGTAAAGAATCTGGTGGCATGAAGGTGGGGAATGGATTTGGTGTTGGGAGTGTCATGTTCCTGGAAGCTGAGAAAGAAGTTTTGTGGCTCTGGAGGGTAGGATCCAAATCAAGACGGTGTCAATGTGGACGTGAGCAAATGGATCCAGATGATAACTAGTGGGAAGAAGCTAATGGGTATCATTTTCTGAGGGGAGGAAGGTGCGGGGAGTCAAAGGCAGTGCATAGCGATGCTGCTTGGTGATGAGAAGAGGCTGAGTCCGAAGTGAGGGCCTCTGGAGAGTTCATCCTTGGACAAGCTTAGATGGTGGTAGCGGTCATGCATCAGAATGCCTATTTTCCACCAGGTTCAATAAGTCGGTCTGAAGTCCAATAAAGTCTCAAGGAAAATACAGAGATTCAAAATCAGTAGCATATAAATGACAATTGAAATAGGGAATTAGATGATAATATCAAAGAAACACATGCAAAAATGAAAAGAAAGGAGAGGTCAGGACAGAAAGCTGAGGAGTCCAGTTTCTAAGTAGGAAAGGGTAGTAAGATTGAGGTGCACTATGTAGAGATAACAGTTGTCACGGAGAGTCTTTTGTAGAGGAAAACATGAATATTGGTGTCAAGTGACAGCTCAATCAAGTAAGACAAGATACAAAGCTGCTTTTGGATTTAGCCACCACATTTTTTTTGCTTCTTTTTTTTTTTAAAACTTAGCTGATAAACATTACAGTTTAGATGTCAGGTTCTTAAGGGTGGGTAGGAAAGAGAGAGAAGAAAATAGACACGGGTATCTCTTTTGTGTGTGTCCATGTTTGAGTGTGTGTGTGGGTACATTATGTGCATAACTCATCACAGGCTGTAGGTCACTGATGCAGGGTCTGTGAATGGCTGTGTGTGTGGGTACTGATGGAGGCTGTGGACATGGTTGTGTGTGTGGGTACTGATGGAGGCTGTGGTCATAGCTGTGTGTGGGTACTGATGCAGGATCTGTGAATGACTGTGTGTGTGGAGGTACTGATGCAGGATCTGTGAATGACTGTGTGTGGGTACTGGTGCAGGATCTGTGAATGACTATGTGTGTGGGTACTGATGCAGGATCTGTGAATGACTGTGTGTGTGGGGTACTGATGGAGGATCTGTGAATGACTGTGTGTGGGTACTGACGCAGGCTCTGTGAATGACTGTGTGTGTGGGTACTGATGGAGGCTGCAGACATGGATGTGTGTGTGGGTACTGATGGAGGCTGCAGACATGAATGTGTGTGTGGGTACTGATGGAGGCTGCAGACATGAATGTGTGTGTGGGTACTGATGGAGGATGTGGACATGGATGTGTGGGTACTGATGGAGGCTATGGACATGGTTGTGTGTGTGGGTATTGATGGAGGCTGCGGTCATAGCTGTGTGTGTGGGTACCAATGCAGGATCTGTGAATGACTGTGTGTATGGATACTGATGGAGCCTAGGAGGATGTCTGTAGAGTGTCATTCATGTAAGCCATGCAAATGACACAGGCTGATGGAGGGAGGTGCTGCTGCTGCTGCTGAGTATCTAACAGCTTTGACATTAGGTAAAATAAGATGGCATTTGGGAGGGTTTCAAGGAGCAGTGTTCTTTGAGGTACTGGGTTTTGGGTAGGACAGAAAATGGGGAGAAGATAAAAGTAGAGACTGGAGATGTGCCGCTGGCTCCCTGTATCCTTGCCTTCTACAATCATAGATTCAACCAACAACAAATTAAAAATATTCCTATAAGAAAAATAGTGTCTATTCTGAATGCTAGATATTTTCATTTTTTGGTCTTTATTTCCTACCTCATACAGTGTAACATCTGTTTACATATGCAATTTATGTTGCATTTTAGGTATCATACTTCTTCTAGTTGTGAGAGGACGGGCACAGGCCATGAACACATACTACACTGTTGTACGTAAAGGACTACCCAAACCCTTTCTTTGTGGATGCAGAGACAGCTGTAGTAGAGTTTGTTGACCCCGGAACGGGCAAGTTCTGGAAGGAGGCCAAGAGTGGGAGACTGCCGCCTCCATGAGGGCTAACTAGGAAACCAGGTGGGGGAAGTGCAGCTGGCTGGGCCTGAATGTGGAGAGGCTCCTGTTTGCACAGGAGGTATGGCAGGAGTGGAGGTAGACAGTTTCCTAGAGCACTGGTCCTAGCATTCTCTGGTTGGATTGGAGTGAAGGACAGGAGCACAGCGGGAGGGAGAGGGAGCTGTGGCCTAGGGGGGGCTCGTGTTTCCAAGAAATCCCAAGCCATCATTAGAACTGGATCCAGGATTTTGACCACATGTTGGAAACACTGACAGTGTCTTGTGGGACATATGTTGTTTCTGGATTTCCTGCAGCAAAGGACACCTGCAGTGCGATATAATTGTGTTAAGAGTTGAGACTACCATTCTATCCTCATTGGACGCCACAAACCCCTTAGGAACAGAGGGGAAACCAAGACACATTCAACTGACAGACAAGGATCAGAATTAGTGAGTGTTTACTCCAGTATACCACATGTTGGCCACTGGGCATGGCACTTTCCAAATGCGTAGATGTTGGGCTAGACAATTGGGCTTCAGGTAGGGTTTTGCAAAATTACAGTGATAGACATTACTCTTTAAATTTTAAAGTAGAATAATAGGGTGGGACTAGGTGACATCTCACCTGGACCTCTGGCTCTTTCTTGGAAGAAAAAAGTAAAAGTGCAGAAAGAAGACAATTCAGAGCTTGATCATAAGTCATGAATTTAGCAGTGTTATGATTGCGACTGCATTACCAAGTAACCAGGGCTTCAAGGAAGCAGGGCTTGCATGACACTCAAATGGTCACATTGTCTCTGGGTCCCCACTTTCTAGTATGCAAAGGTGTGTAGATTTATCAATATGGAGGCATGTTTGTTAAAGAGTCCTTTATTGCTCAAACCATCAGAAGAAAGTATTAATAACAACAGCTGTACCCTTCTAACAGGTGGTGTCTGAAAGAAACAAAGTTATGCATTGTTGCCTCAGGCTGGCAGACTTGAGTGCTTGCAATTGCTTTTAGGAAACTGATAGATAGAATTCAATTTTTTTCTACTCACCATGGCAATGTACCCACCAGTCCCAGCACACTCCATCACGCTAAGGCAGTTATTCACTTGTATATATACATACATACACACACGCATATATATAGATGTATGTATATTAATTGAAAATAGATTCTTCTCTCCTGCAGTACATCCCAACCACAGTTTCCCCTCCCTCTACTCCTCCCAGTTGCCAGCTTCCCCTTCCCCAGATCTCCTCCCTCTCTATTTCCCTTTTGAAAAGAGCAGGCCTCCAAGAGATAATAATCAAACATGACATAAAAAAGATACAATAAGATAAGGCAAAAGTCCTCATATTAAGCTGGACAAGGCAACCCAATAGGAGGAAAGAGTCCAAGAGCAGGCAGAAGAATCAGAGACACACCTGCTCCCACAGTTAGGAGTCCCACATAAACACCAAGATAACAGTCATAGCATATGAGCAAAGAATCTGGTGCAGACCCCTTGCAGGCACTGTGCTTGCCCCTTCTGTCTCTGTGAGCTCATTTCAGCCCTGCTTAGTTATGTTCTGCTGAGAAATATTTAACTCCACAAAAATGTGTTGCATTTTGTTTAACTACCTAAAGATGTGTTACTTTTGTTTATGTTGTGAAATATTTGTTTAACTATGTAAAGATGTTTTGCATTTGTTTAATTATGTAAAGACTGTTATATTTGTTTAACTATGTAAAGATATGTTGCTGTTTTCCTTGTCTACCTAAGGCACCTAATTGTTCCAATAAAAAGCTGAATGGCCAATAGGAGGGAGGAGCTATAGGTCGATACTTCTGGGCAGGGAGAGTAAGTAGGAGGAGGAAAGAGATGCTATGGGCAAACCAGCCAGATACAGAGGAATCAGAAAAGTAGGACATACAGAATGAGAGGTAAAAAGCCCCAAGGCAAAATGTAGACGGATAGGAACAGGTTAAATTAAGTTAAAAGAGGTAGTGGGACAAGCCTAAAGTAAGGTTGAGCATTTGTAATTAGTAATGTCTCTATGTCTTTATTTGGAAGCTTGTTGGAGGCCCAACCCAAATTCCAACAACAGTGTTCTCCTGGTGTCCTCCATCCCCTGTGATGGCAGTTGTATCTGATGGATTAATTGGTGGTGGCAGATAGGAAAATTCTTTCCATCTCTTCTCAAGAATGGTTAGTGCATGCTGGCTTTGGGTTGAGCATCAATAATACAAAGATGATATATGTGGCTGTATGGGGGGGTGTTCCATGGCTTTGGTGAATGATGAGTTCAAGGGAAGGCTGTGCATTAAAAACAATGGTAACATATGTGAAGACAATGTGCAAAAGTAACAAGGGAGAACTGTCCCAGTGTCTTTGAGGGAGTCCGGCCATTAACATTTGGAGCATGTGCTAAGAAAATGAGTTTGTTTCAAAGGGCATACACTTGATGCCAACACTCTTGATTGTTGTCTTTGAAGCCATGGGGATCTAGTAGGGTGAGGAATGGACATGATCAAGCTTGAACCAAGATAGCATCCCTGTCATGACTCTGTGAAGGAGGACATTGGACTTCAGAGCTGACTGTAATTCACGGCTAAGGCTCTGTCCCCACTACTCAGCTTGCTCTTGAATGCAATACAATCAGCACCACTAGGGGAGTGCTAGCGATGTGGCTTTCAGACCCACTCAGACACTCCTAGCATTTTATCATGATCCCCAAGACTGGCATGTACAACAATTTCAAGAAATACCAATGCAGGATCCCTGCTGATGGCTCTTTATGACCCATGTGTTGACTTGATAGGAAGAACGACCTGAGTTTTGCTCTTTCTCTCACCCCACGAACTTCTCTTTAGAAATGCTGATAAGAACATTTTTGTTTAAATTCATTTTTTAATCCCCTGTTTCTCTCTCTGCAACCTTGGGTATCAGCCATCCCCTTCCACCTCGTTTGAGGCAGGTCCTCTTTGTTGTTCATAGCTGTGACATATACAAGTTAGCTGACCCTCAAACTTTGGAGAATCCTCCTGTCTCCACCTCCCACCTTTTAGTCAGAGTTGCTGCAGTGTTCAGCTTTTATGTGGATTTCAAGAGTTCAAATTCAGGTATTCACAAAAGAGTAGAATTATCTCCCCATCCCTCCACCCAAATGTTTCCATAACACAAAAAATTCTACCCTTTTCAGCCATGGCTCTTGAAAATGGCTGTTAAAGTGTGACTGGTCTTGGGGAGGCACAGTATAATTTGCTTGGGGATGAGAGAGATACATTCATCATTCTATACCCTGTCACTTTTGAGAGTCATCATACTTCATAATTCAGACTCATAAGATCAGATTACTTGATTTAACAGTAATGAGGAGTGATCTACAAAAGAAAAAAGTAAGAAAAATATTCCTTCATCCAATAGGATACCAAGACTCACATTGTGGTGGGAGCAGACTCTAAATGGTGATGATGGCCTGAATGTAAATGGTGATAGTTAATGTTTATGGAATGATTAATTCATAACATTTTGAGGGTACTTACTATATGCCAATTTTAAGTGCCTTATGTGTAACATATTTAATTTTGTAGGTGGGACCTATTACTTGATTCTTCATATAAGAATAATTCTATAAATACAAAAACTGATGTAAAAAGAGTCCAGAACTTTGGTACCAAGACACAGAGACAGTGGGAAGGAGTTGGACTTGAACTCAACTGTAGAAATTCCAGGCCTAAGTTCTTTAAACTGCAGCCTACAATACAGCCTTTCTGTACAAACAAATATTGAGAGAAGGCTGAAGAGGAAAAATCAAAATGGTCACTGTTTTTATGGCCAATACAACACATTATTTTGTAGGTTCACTGTGCTGTGAACTTTTGGACATGGGGAAAACACGGTATAGAGTTAGAAATGATTGGGAAAATATCTTCATGTGATTTTAAACCATAAGGAGAATTCATTTATTGATAACGATCTAAGATCCCCATTTAAAAAAAAAATTCTGTCCCTGAAGTCCTCCTCTTACCATGACTGAACGCAAACCCTCTGATAAGACCCGGGCTGCCTGCCATGTGCTTGTGAATCCTTTGGAAGTTTCTGAGATGGTGTGCTAACTCTACTTTGCTCTGCCCAATATGGCCGTAGTGGACTCTCACTGAGTCAACTGTGTGGAACTGCAGTAAGCAGCCCACTTAATGCTGCACAGCAGTTCCATGGGATCACTGTCACAGGGCAGGAAGAAACTGATGGTCTCTGAGCGTAATAACTCATCTGACACCATGTAGTTGGTAAGGGACAGAGCCAGCACTTCAGTTGCAAACGTCTGAATGCTGGTAGTAGAACTATCGACTTCCCTTGCCTCCTTGACCTGACGCAACCGTCTGTACCTCCTCTTCTGCTGCTCTCAAACCTCTTTACTTCTAATAACAAGGGTGCTATTCTAATGTTGGGGATATGCCTGTCACCCAGGTGCTCCCAGTCTCTGCAGAGAGGAAGTGTGAGCAGCACAGACCCCTGGAAGGGAGATGGAGCAACTCCCTGCTGTGCTGGGCCTCACTGCTATACAAAGGTTACTGACCTATAAGTATGGATGGCCTAGTAGTATTTGCAGACCCTAGTGAGTCTTCCAGACTTAGAAGGAGTTTGGGTTTAGTTTGTTTGTTTGTTTTTTTCATGTGTACGTGTTCATGTATCTGTGTGAGCCCGAGGTTGATGCTGTTGGTTCCTTCCTTGATCACTTTCTACTCTGTTTTTGAGACATGGCCTCTCATGGACCTGATGCACCCTAATTCAGCTAAGCATGCTGTTTGGCTAGTGAACTCCAAGGGTCCTCTTGTCTTTACTTCACCAGTGTTAAACTACAGGCACACACTGTCATACCCAGCATTTTTACAGGAGTGTCTGGGATGTGAACTTGGGTTTTCATATTTGTGTGGCAAGCCCTTTACTGTCTGAGCCATTTCCCCAGCACCCAGGTTTCAGTTTTATCATGAGGGTAAGGGGAGTCCCTGAATGAGTGTAAAGACATTTAGCAAGTGCTGATTTAAGCTGCATTTATGGTCAGATTGACCCATAATTAGTGACTTGAGAGAAAATGAATGGGATAGTGACTTTGTACTTAGAAATTCTCATTCAAGAAGTTTTAAAAAAAGACATAGTT
>LOJH01004015.1:17946-40388 GCA_001685095.1 Ellobius talpinus
TTTACCCTTAAAATAAATACCCCTTTGAATCCCAACTGGTGTGGGATTGTTTATAACTTACGCCTTCACCCTTGTTTAAAGTCTTTCTTCTCAGAGCATTTCTATATTACTTATTATGATAATTAACTTTTTGATGAAAATACAAACTTTCTGCCCATTTATGGTTGTAAATTTTAATGTTCAAATTTACTAATCTTGATATCAGTTAGTTTTGCTATATAATACCATCACATTTAGTACAAATTTTATTCCTTGTACATGAGAAAAATCTAGATCCTAAAATAAATCAAAGTTATTAGCACAATATAAGACTCTCCAAGGAGTGACTCCAAGGCCTATAGGAAGGGAGAGTGAGCACATCAGTTACACCAGGACAAATAGGGTTTTGTGCTAATAGGGAGAATCCGGACTATGAACAGCTAACAAGGCACTGTGAGCCTAAGTACCCTCTTCCCTCAGAACCAGGGTCTTTCCAGCCAATCCCCTGTGTGTTGAATGACTCTGACAGTAGTTCTCTAGTTTTACTGACTTGGATTAGTGATGGCTGATAAAAAAAAAAAACTCTTTGGGGGCAGGAATTTGATTTATACCTTTGTGGAGCTAATGATATCCCTCTTAATAAATCCAGTAGTATTAATTATGTATATTATTACTATAGATTTTTAATAATATTGATAACATAATATTTATATGAAAGAGCCTTTACTGTCAATTTTATTTTCTTTATATCATATTTCTGTAAGTGAAAGAAGGTCAGCTTATCTATGAGACCACACTAAACTCATTACCTTATGCTCTTCAACATGTCTAGCTATTCTGTGCTCCTTCACCCGCTGCATTCTCTCATATTAATACACATTGGGATGTTCAGATTAACAGGATTAAGTATTAAATGCAGTGGCAGGACACATGACCTCTGTCTTCTTATTCAGCCACTCAGGATCTGTGTTAATTTTGCCACTTGCTTGCCTTCCCTTAGCCCTGATGTCTTGCTGCACTAAATGTTCCTGGGTCTCTCTTTAAGTGCTGATATCCATGGCAACACCAGATGCTAGGTACTGTGTCATGTGTAATCTTTACCTCATTACTACTCTAAGTCATTATAGCTACTCAGCCTTAGCATTCTGTCCCATTGTTCCACATTTGAACAAAGGAAAACTGAAGCTAAAAAGAGGTCAGTCACCAGACCAAAGTCAGGTGGTACCTTAGGAGGCACATGCTCATGAGAAGCTTTCCTGTGTTCCATGGGTAGGGAAGTATGCTAGCATGTCGGTGGCTAGAAAAATAAGGTGAAAACCAGAAAAACATACTAAACTACATATTAAGTTACAGAGAAACACGAACACAATGTAAATACTCTTATCTATTTTGGTTATTCTAGAAAAAAATTAGACTGGGAAATGACATAAGCACTTAGTTTGTTTTTATACATCTTCAATCACTGAGGCAACATCTGACAGCCAGATTATCCAAGGCTTGCTGGATACTTCAAGTATCATTTTAAGAAATGTTTTCCCAAAATGATAGTACTAGTAGGGATTTATGGCTTTTCATGACTTATACAAGAAACAAAAGGACAATGGAAGAATTTAATAAAATAGTCATCCTTACCCGCCTCTCTCTCTCTCTCCTCCTCCTTCTCTCCTCCTCCTCCTCTCCTTCTTCCTCTTCTTCCTCCTATTCCTCCTCCTTCTGAGACATTCTCTGGATTAAGTTTGTGTAATCACATATTTTAGAGCAATTTAAAGTCAAAATAGCAATACATGTCCTGAGTAATTCCATCAAATGAGAGGTGAGCAGGGTCATAAAAGGAGGACTGTTACTCTAGAGAGAACCACTGTCTTTGTTTGACTTTTCACTCAATTTTATGTTTCTCTTTGAAAAGTTACTAAAACTTGTGATAACTAAAACAACTCCAGATGTCTAAATTCTTTCTATGTACATGTTTCTCTGCAAGAGGCAGAAGGATCAGAGTCAGTGGCCAAAGGGAGAGGTCTTCATGAGCTTTCTGGCAGTTCCTTCTTTTCCTGTTTTCAGTAATTGTTCTCAATGACCATTTTTGTTGCTATTTCTTCATGGTTTGATATTGTTGTTTCTTTCTTTTATTGAGTGATAGAAGGTCTCAGTCTGTTAATGTAATTTATTCTAAAAGGTAGTGATGACATAATAATTATGATAGCTGGAGTTATTCCCATGATACCAATACTTAGAGATCAGTAATATTAAGTGGTGCCATTGACTCTTCACCAATCATCAGATCCTTTCCTTCCTCATTGCACTCACTTGCTTTATGCCACCTTATTCTGAGTACGTTGAAGATGATGCCATCTACAAAGTGGGTTTCAACATCGGGCCTAATGTACCCTGAGTTCTTTACTGGTAGTCAAGTAGTTCTACTTGGATTTAGAAAATTAAGAGACTCTTTGTGGTAGAGTTATCTGGTAGGTAATATAGTGAAGTTTTGTGCAGTTGAAAATTAAAAGAGCTAGGATTTGAGTCAATTTCTACCATCACAAACTGTAAACTGATTTCTCTGTCATAAAACAGCTTGAGCCTTTGTCTCTGGCATCCGTCTCCCTGCCACATACTAATGTGTAAGGAGAAAGATGAGGAAGATACACATTGGAGTTAGGAATTGCTTTCCCACAGTCCTAAGGCTGAAACACAGGAAGAAAGGATTCTTTCTTGATGGTTGAACTCCTTAAGTGAGATAGAGAAAGGAGAGAGAGAGAGAGAGAGAGAGAGAGAGAGAGAGAGAGATTGGATTGCAATGTCTACCTCAGAACTGATCACCTAATGCTGGTCCTGACTTGCCTTCAGTAGGAATGACATATCTGTGGCTTTCTTGGCCACATGTGGTCACTAGTTGAGTCCTGGCACATATATGAATTAAGTCATTATGCAAAAATGGATCAGAAGCCTCTGAATGTAGACAATGTCTGAGATTTATTTGATAATTCCTAACATTGGGAACAAAATCAGATTTGGATTAAACACTTGCATATAGAGGCAAGCCAGCAAATCTTATATAGGCATTTCATTATCTTGGTACTTTACTGGAAATAGGTACATATATGTGAGTATTTATTACTCATAGGTCCATAGGTGATATTTGAAAATAGATAGGTGCTGTAATAGCTGTTTAAACTTCAAAAGGTATCCTTTTACATAACCCAATTGATTTTAAACCATCATTCACTTTGAAGCTTCTGTAGGCTAGAGATGCCTACATTGATCTTCTTGTATGTACGGTAAAAGGGGCCAAAGAAAGGACATCCTGGCCTTGAGACTAGAGCAAAGGAAACACACTGGGCCCCTAACCAACTCAAGAATTGAAATCCAATCAACCCCAGAGCCCAAAAATCAACCAATCTCAGAGCACAAAATATAACCGCTCCTTGGGCACAAAATCCACCCAATCTCTGAGCTTTTCCCAAGCTACTGAATTGAGATCCTACCAATCTCCATCCTGAAAATTCTCCACCCTGTAAAACTCTGCCCCTAAGAAACCCTATGTAAGACTGTACCTGTTAAGTTTAAGGTTGCCCTTTTCCACCCTAGCAGGGGCAGCCACTCTGAATTCCTCCCTCCCAATAAATCTGAGTGAGATTTGTTGTAATGATTTTCTTTTGCCTGAGTGGAACAGAGATGTCACAACTTTCATGGAGCAGGGCAGAGCTGTGATGGCACTAGCCCTGGAGCAGCACAGAACTGCTACATTTCTTCATCAAAACTCCTGTAGAGGAGCAGAGCTATAACAACTTTTGCCAGAGCAGAACAGAACTGCAACACTTTGGCTGGGAAAACTTCCCTTGCTGGAGCAGAAATGTTACACTCCCAGGGAGCTGAGCAACACTGTAACACTTCTCTGGAGCAAAACAGAGCAGAGCTGTTACAACCTTGCTGGGGAAACCCTCCCATGCTGGAGCAGAGTTGTCACCCTTGCATTAGGGAAACCTTTTCTGGAGCAAGGATTATAACACTTTGCTGGGGGAATTGTCTCCCACCTGAACAGATCTGTAACATTTCTGCCAGGATGCTTTTCCCTTCTGAACCGTAGTTCCTTCGGAACTTGGCTTCCAACTGCCAGGATACATTTCTCTTCAGTTCTACAGGCATTTCTTGGCCTCCGACTATGAGATTACCTTTCTCTTCAGAGCTCTAATGTTTATAGGTATTCCTTGACTCCCAACTACCAGGGTGCCTTTCTTTTCAGAGCTGTTTAACACATAGTGGGAATTTGTATTGTTTATGAGAAGAAAAACAGGAACAACTACTTGCTTGTAAACTCTCCAAACATGCTTCCATTTCCCAATGTTCTTCATTGGATAATTGCTTTATAGACTATTTGGGAAATCCCAAACACTTCTTGAAGAGCCATTTGGATTTTCATTACTGTACTGGTTACTTTTCTCATTACTATAACAGACAAAGACAATTTAAGGAAGGATTTATTTTGGTTTGGGGTTCAGAGGGATAAAGGTGCAAGGGCTCAGGTGTCTGATTCTGTTATGGCAGGGGCTTGTCAAGTGACCTGTTACATCTCAGTAGATCAATAAGTAGAGATCTTGGACAAGAGCTGGGACCCTATATCTAACATCAGGGATCCATATGCACAAGGTACCATGGCATCCCCTAAAACAACCATCAGCTGCAGACACATACAAGCACACACACATAAAAGCCTGCAGGGGACATTTCACCTTCAAGCAATAACCATCAACCCTTTTTCTTATAAGTTTATGGCCATCTCAAAAAGCAACGTGGATTTAGTATAACTTCTAAAGTTCCTATATTCTTACAGCTCCAACATTTTTTAAAAGTCCAAAATCTCTTCTCAGACTCAAGACAAACTTCTATATGTGAGATCTGTAAAGACAACAACAAAACAATTTACGTATATCCTACATACCTCAAACACGCGAACAGAATTTACATATATCTTACATCCAACATATAATAGCACAGAGAAAACAATTCCGTTCTAAAAAGAATGAATTAAGGCATAGCAGGGAAATGCTGCACCAAAGCAAGAATGAAGTTAAACAGGGAAAACATCAAGCATTTTAGCCCCATTTTCAGGTCCTGAGACTATTTGGTTATAACAGCTTGAGTAGACACAACCATCTCTGCCTGTCATTTGCAGCATACGTGTTCTGTCATTGGACTAGCTCCATCAGATAGATGCAGTTTTCCATAGCCAATGTGTCATTTGTGGCATCTCCAATAGTGTGGTCCTCTGTCACAACTGAAGGCTTACATTTCCTTCTTCATGCAATGGCCCTTAAGTTCTTGTGTGCAAGGAACCTAACACTGCAACACACTGCCTGACCTTGGCCCCTTTCTAGAATTCTTGGGAAACTCTTTATTATGCCATATTTTAAAAATTCTTTTGTCCCTTGACTTAAAAGTCCTTGCATTGACACCACATAACTCTGCTACCGGCTTAAGTACAGGCTCCCTGTGCTTTTGAGTGTCTTAACTTGGGAAAACATTTCCTTAGGCAGCTACTTTCAAGTGGGGCACTCTAAAAGAATGATCTTTTGAAGGACTCTTCTTTCAAATAGAACTTTTCAAACACATTCTCAGTTTTAAATCCTTAAATCATCCATAAGTGAAGTTTTGCCCTCAGCACTATTCTTGCTGTCCCAGTGCAAAACGCTTGGTTTTTCATATTGTCATTAACCTATTTAACACTTAACGTTGCATTTCCTACCTTGCCATGCCTGCAACTTTAATGAGTTCAAACTCCTTTGACAGCTTTCTACTCTATTTTCTGCTCTCTCTCACTATAAATCTCACTAAGAACAGTGAGCAGTGACCGTTTCATAGCTTGAATGTAGCAGTGACCTATTCATAGCTTGAATGTAGTAATGTCACTAAAATTTCTCTGTCAATGTTTTTAGTCCTTTCTTTCCTTCATTCATATTTCCAAGAAACAGACATCATATAGTCAGGTATTTTGGCAAAGTACAATATGAATGATCTTTAATTCAATTCCAATCAGAGTCTTTGTTCCCTCTTGAAACCTCATGAACATAGGTTTCACTGGCTATATTCTTATGAACATACATACTAGACTCCATTAAGCTCTGCATATAGTGTTCCAGGGTTTTTCTAGTATACAGCCCCAAAGTTTTCCACATTTTTCATAGTTATTTCAAAAGTCTGTCACATGGTCAGACAATCACAGCAAAACTCCAACTACTTAAGTACCAATGTTTATGTTAGTCACTTTTTCTCATCACTGAGAGGGCACCTGGCAGAAACAGCTTGAGAAGAAATGACTATTTTTAGCCCTTGGTCTGTGAGCTATTACCATTCATGGGGAAGATATGAGTGTTGGAATGATGGGGTCCATAATGTAGGAGCTTGTTAGGTGACCTATTACATCATAGTGGATCATGAAGCAGGGACTTTGGTCCAGAATTAAGACTAGGCTATCATACAAAAGCTTTATCCCCCATTCCCCTATCTTCACTATCCTAAAATGCACTAAGTGAAGGATCAATTGTTTAAAGACACAAGCCTATGATAGGAGGACATCTCACACTAAATCACAAAAGTTTAACTCTTTGTCCCAAAGTTTTATTACTAGAATGTATGCAAGCTCTGGCAATGCCTTATCTTCTCGGGCTTCTTACTACTTTTGGTTCTTCTTTATCTCACACAGTAGCTACCATTGCCAACATTCACCCTGACTCATCTGGGCACCTCTTTCTGAGTTCACACAGCATCTTCAAAGCTTTCCTTTTACATAGCTCTGCTGATCACTATTCTTTAAATGGCAGCTGTTCACTGGGGTAGAGGACAACTATAAAGCAAAATACAATTCATTTAAATGTATTTAGATGATTTTAATAAGACCTACATATTCAATTTTTAAAAGATATGGTGTAAATAACAAAAGACAAGTCTACTTGAAAAAAAAGAGCTGAAAAATAAAACCCGGCTCAACTTTTTTTCTTTGTTTTTTCGATTATTTTTGTGACAGAGTCTCTCTGTGTATCTTTGGCTACCCTCAAACCCTTTATGTAAATAATGGTGGCCTCATACTCACAGAGAACCTTTTGCCTATTTCTCATAAGAGCTGGAATTAAAGGCATATCAGTTTGGCATTTGTTTTTCAGTCACTTGTGTCAGAAATTGAGGTCTTTTTTTTTTATTGAGCACACTCAGTATGTAACTGGAAGAATTCCCCAAGCATCATAATGAAGCTGTATAAATACTGTTCTACTCATGAAGTAGTTCCTGTGGGTTTGATGCATTTACTTACAGAGTTCTTAGGTAATATTTCATAGCAGTGTACATTGCATACTAAGATACAAAAGTCTGTGTGATTGAGAAAGCTGTAACAATTTTTATGACTTTGTCTCTTTTGAGACTTGGTATTCACAGCAAACATCTTGTTCTGCTTTGTTCTTGATCGTTAATGTCACTGTATACATCCCGTATGGACTTTAGAGAGACTGTGGGTAGACAAATGAAAGAAAAGGCATACCAACTAATCTCAGGGTAGTGAAATAATGAAGAAATGAATCACAGAGATGTTAAAAATTCATAGGGTTTGGAGAAGAATCAATCCTTGAAGGGGTTCTTCAAATTCTTTATTCCCACAAAATTTTAAGACACTTGGCCTTTCTTTAAGAATTCTGATGCATTTCATAAAGATTAAAAACATGATTTTTTTGTTCATGGATAAAACATAGTCTTGAATTGGGAACTAAGTGGCTAACTTGATTTTGAACATGTTTACTACTGGAAAATACGGCTTCCTGGTTTTGACAAGGGAACAACATCCAAGAAAAGTTTACAAATGGAAATTAAAAGGCTTCTCAGACAGCAATATATCAGCCGTCTTTTGAAAATGGATTCTACATGACTATGAAAACAGAATAACTGTCCCCTGAAAGGCACATGGGCTTGCTAAGTAACGTGAAAATTGTTTAATAAATGACAATTTGGTCTAAATACAGCCTTGTGATGAAGGATAGGAATGCAGTCTAGTAGCCAGCTCTATTCACTCTGATTTGCACTTCCAGAGTCGCACAAAGCATGTAGACGCTGATTTCCTTGTCACCATCCTGACAAAATCCTACAGACATTCCTGTGGCAGGGGGCAATCTTACTTAGAAATTAATGCTGATATCTTGACTTTCAGAAGGCTAGTGCATCTTTTTATAAAATGAAATTCTCTGATTCACAAACACCTGATCTATGTGCTAGCTTCTTGGACCACAGACGTAAGCCTTCAGAACATATTTATCCAAATTGCAGAAGTCTGGATAGGAACCAGCTTAGACATTTGAATCATGCAGTCTTTGCCGAATTAACTCAGTCCTGTACTGTACTGTGTATAAACCACCATAGGTGATGTGCTTGTAAAATGACATGGCTGTGCTCCATAAAAATGTATTTATACAAGCCAGTTATAGGCAGAATTTGACTTATAAGTTGCAGCTTCCCAATAGTGGATTAGAGATAGAGTTAGTTTAGTGACTATAACCAGGTTGAGATGATTATAGTGAACATGTTCTGTGAAATTCAAAGAGAGGGCCAATGTGTTTGGCAGAGAATTAGAAAGGACATCTATGCGTCCTTAAACATGAGCAAGATTCAACCAGTAGTTAAATGACCATCCCTGGCCCTTCTTAGCAGAGATTGCCCCAAGTCTTTCTCACCACAAAGAGTTTTTATTATAAAGTTTTTTTCTGCAGAAGTATTTTATAAAGAAATTTTAAAGGAAATAAGTTAATCATTCTAGAGCCATTTTGAATGACTCTAGCCCAGGAACACCGATTGAGAGTACCCCAAATCCCATGTTCTAACATGGAAATAGTTTCATTAAGTTTTATAGAACAAAGAATGTCATAAATCAAGGCAAGTTAAAAATATATTGGTTGGGACGTCAGACAAATGGTTACAGCAACATGGGTGAAATAATTCTATAGGACTCAGATGCTACCATGATGAGATTCTTAGCTTTGGGATTAGAAGAAGCCAATGGGTCTGCTAAACTATTAAATTCCCAATGTTTTCATCTATTAGTCAAATGATGCTAATTCTGACACAGAGGGATCTATATTTGAACTGGAATATTTCCTTATTAGGACAGATCATATGTTATGTTTATAGATATGAACACAAACTTGATGATAAATAATGTCCAAACTAATTTTCAATTATCAGGTTTTTATCATGTGATAAAAATGAGTTTAGGTGACAATTCTTAGAGCTCAAATATTTCCTTTGATTCAGGGCAAAAGAGATAGCATAAAAACAGAATTTAAAAGCTACTTTTCTTTGAAGTAAAGATTTGGCAGGCTTATTTACTTAAAAAGTAGTCAAATTCTCCAGCTCAATGTTGTGTTAGTTTTCAACAAAATGCACACATTTATGGACTTAATGTTTCCTTGTCTTTTTTTCAGTTTATATAGGTCACATTTTGTTGTCCTTGTCCGACTCATATCTATCTTTGTCTGTAGCCCAAGGAGAGTCTCACAGGGTTGAATCTAATATATGAACCAAGTTTTCATCTCTCCTGGAAATTATCACATCTACCCTGACTCGGGTTTGGTAGAATTTATTTCTTTGTGGCTATAGGAGAGAGTGCCTTGGGTTTTTGTGGGCTGTTGGTTAAAGTAGGTCCCCCTCACTTGTAGCCACTTTCTGTAGCCACCTAGTAGTAAGGCTTGCTAGTTGAATTTCTTCACCATGACTGCTTATTTTATCAAGTCCATAGGACGGTCCCTGGTGTGATAAGACAAATTTTATATATTGCTATGGTTTAGATATACTTTTTAACTCCAATAACAATTGGGCCAAGTACTACCCTAAAAGGAATTAGTGCTAGCCCTGAGGACTGGGTTAGTTCCCGGGAGAATGGTTTGCGATTAAAGGGCAAGTCAGATAGTTCAGCTTAACCTCCCTTCTTGCCTTCTGATTCAGTCCTTTTGCTTGCAGTCATGATCTCATCATCCTTACTATAACATATCAAAAAGAAACCTTGCCAGAGACCAAACATATGAAACTCCATGATCTTAGACTTTTATCCCTCAAAACTGTGGAGGATATAGATATTTTCCCTTGTAAACTATCCCAATTTGGTGGGTTTTGTTAGAGCAACAGAAAATGGAATTAGACCAAAAACTATACCTAATGATGGGCTTGATCTACCATTCCTTTGCTGCAATCTGTTAATTAACAACAAGGGTAGGTTCCATCTACACTCAAGGGATGTGAATTAAACAATGAGGAACACAAGGTGTGAAAACTGTGAGAACACCTTAGGCACTTGCCCCAGAGCGTCAACATTTTATCTATCTTAGTTTTCATTTTGTTCAGGTGATGTGGAATTTCCCTCTGTATGCTATAAGTATGTTTTATTACCATTGGTTTAAAAAGAAGCTGGTTTGGCCTATGGTAGGGCAGGATACAGCTAGCTGGGAAAACTAAATTGAATGCAGGGATAAAGAAGGCAGAGTCAGGCAGAAGCCACGTAGCCACCCAAGAAGCAAGATGTGAGGTAACAAACCATGAGCATTGTGGTAAAATATAAAACAATAGAAATGCATTAAGATATAAGAGCTATCTAGGAATATGCCTGAGCCATTGGCCGAACAGTATTGTAATTAATAAAGTTTTTGTGTGATTATTTGGGTCTGGGTGTCAGGGAAACAAAAGCAGTCTCAGTTTACATTCGGGTAGTTTTTACTATTAAATAAAAAATTAGTAGAGTCAGAGAGGTGGCTTTGTAGACAAAGTGCTTGTTGCCAAGTCTGGTGACCCTAGTTTAAATTGTACAGCCCACACAGTAGATGAAAAGAATTGACTCTGTCCTCTATCTC
Organism: Ellobius talpinus; assembly: GCA_001685095.1. NCBI lineage: Eukaryota > Metazoa > Chordata > Mammalia > Rodentia > Cricetidae > Ellobius > Ellobius talpinus. Next base: position 28,794 of record LOJH01004015.1, read on the forward strand.
CATATGTGTACTACAGCAGGTCTGACCTCCACACATAAAGTAAATAAATATGAAAAAAGAAAAGAATTTAAAACAATTATGCTTTTTAGAAATTAGTTCTGCAAATTTTTGAACCAAATGTCTGTAATTTTAATACAAATTTCAGAAGACAGGAAAACGTGATCTGAGACAAAGGGAAAATCAAATGTATGAGATGACTTTAGAGTTTATCAGTCTGTTGCTAAAAGAAAGCCAAACATGATACATAGGAGAAACTGTAAGATGCAAATGTCTGAATCCATTGGACAAGGGTGCCAGATAAAGGAGGCAGGATTTGTTTCTGAAAATGTGCATGGTACTTGTATTCATCAGTACTAGCACTGAGATGGCTTTGGAAACAAAGCCTTTGAATAACAGGAGTTGATAACTACAGCATGATCCCGGAGGCAGATTCACTCCCCTTACTATAACTCTGTGCGTGAGCATCTCAAAGAATTGTAGCAGTGCACAGAACTTTCGAAGAAAGCCACGGCAGTGCTGAAAACAGAATCCACTTCAGTCCTTAGGAAGAAAAGAAATCCTAACAGCTGTTGCAAGGATGGAAATGGAGAAAGGGGCCATCTCATACACTAGCATTTTTGGAAGCCATTCTTTTTAGACACCGTGTTTTAGAATTTCCAGGCATCTGTCTGTTGCTAGAATACCTACACACTTTATGGAAGCTTTATTTGAAAATGCTGTGTACCTTGTCTAAAGAGCCAGCTGGGATGCCAGAAATAGTATCGGCTCTATTTATGTCTTTGAAGTAATTACAGTGGAATTTAAAGACTTAGTTTATAGATCCAAGAAGAAGATCTTCTGTGTACACTAAAAGGATGAATCCTTTCCAGACGACTTCTCATTTGGCTGAAGAAGAGCTTGAGGAAGCATTTCATAACGTCAGCCAAAGTCGTTTTTAGCAAGACCTGGGTGGGATTCTTGCTGTTGATATCCAAATTAAAAAAAGACTTGATTTAATCTATCCAATGTTTCTTTGTTGTAGTGATGAAACCATGAATCAATTTTAAAGCTTTCAGGGATGAAAGGAGATATTGAGACAAGTGCCTGCTATCTTTTGTTGAATGGGGGGAACGATGTTAGCTAATTTCCTGATGACTTTGCCTGGTGGACTTGACTTTTGTTTAGCTAATGTCTTTTTGGAATGTGTCTGTTTTTTCCTATTCATGCCCTGCCTTTTACCAAAAGTGTGTGTATGCATTTAAGGGGTACGATGCAGTGTGTGTGGTCAGTGTGCTTGTCTTTGCTCATGAGAGGCAAGCTGGATTCCACTCCGAGATGGGACACTAAATCACAATTGAAAGGATGCTTTCTTGAGGAAATGATGTATCTTGAGGAAGCTTACATGACTGTATGCTCTTTAGACAACATAAGAATCCTTTACAGACTATGTTATACTGTCTTCCAGTCTTTTCAAACTATGAAAATAAGGACTAATTTATTTTAAATGTGTCCCGGAAAACATCGAACATACTATTTTTCTATCAGCCTAAGAGATCAGAAGAAAAAAAAAAAAGTCCTCACTGTCTATTCACCCTCCTAGCTCACTTATTCTCTTAGATTCTCAAGGGCATGTAAGAGACCCTTGGGTTTTTATAACCAATATGACGACTTAGAGATACTGCTGCTTACTCAAGTGCCAGAGACCTTTGGTGATCCTAAGACTGCAGCAATGACAATGACAGAAATAGTCCTTGCACTACGGGCTACATGATATGCTTTCCTGATAGTGTATTTAATCCTTTAGACTGATATGGCTTTTGAAGTTCTGTAATTATAAGCCCCGTGGTGCTAATGAGGAAACTAAATCATAGAGTTGATTGTCTTTTCTAAAACAACAAAACAAAATTTTCACCCAAAACTATCTGATTTTCTTCAACCCTCTCTCACTTTAGGACAGATTCCTCGGTAACAAGTCTTGGTGATTGTACGAAATTTTCAGCTACAATGACCATGACCAATCAGTAGATGCTGTTTCAATACCTAGTGTGCTGGTTTATTTTACTACGGATCTAGTAGCACTGTTCACAGAATCCCCTTTGTTCCTTTGTTTTAGGATAGAGCTGTTGGGAAGATAAATTTGTGGGAAATTTTGAAATCCTGAGAGCCTAGGGGAAGCAAGAACTTACTGTGAGCTGCTTGAGAGCTGCTCAGGGGGGTTTCCTGTGACCTGACTGTCCTCCCAGTCAAGGACAGACCTTCTTGATTTAAAGCTGACACCCAGGGACTACAATTACCAATAGTAAGATTGATGGTGAGCTTGCAAGAGAGTAAGTAGTGACACCTGAGAAGTAGCTTCATAGACTGTGCTAGAATGGAGAAGAAATGTATTCAAACACCCAGATTTTCTTTCAAGATCCAAACATTCTCCTAGGGCTTCCAGCAAACCAAGGCCTGGCCTGTCAACAGTCCTTTCCTGTCTCCTTTCCTCGGATTTTCTTATTTCTTTCAAGTTGGCTTATTTTTCAGCCTAAAATTTAGGGTAGTTCTCGGCTGAGGGTGTCCTGACCATGTATACTCATTTATTTAACTGTAGGATCATACGAGAGTGAGTGGAACAAAATCCTAACCTTAGTTTAGCTGCACATGAAGATGCTTGATCCTAGTTCAGGTAGGTCCTGGGGACATCTTTATCATAGGATGTCACATGTTATTGAAAAAGTGATCATGTATCTGTTCTTAATCAGATCAGAACCCACAGATCCTTACCATACAATGCCACTTTCTTTTGTTGACCACCATTTTTATTTTTAACAATTCATTGCCTATTTCATGCAGTGTATTTTAGACATATTCACAAGTTCCCCAAGCACCTTTTCTTGTCATGTTTGCAACCTTCCCTCCCTTTCTCATCCAACTTTGCTTTTATCCCCTCCTCCTTCTCCTCTTTCTCCCTTCTTTTCCTTTTCCTTCTCCTTCTCCCATGGAATCCAATATCTGTTGAACAGTTGGTTTGACGGTTGGGTATGCTCTGGTGTGTGGCTAACCTACTAGGGGTCACAATATTAAAAGTTCTATTAGGAAAATTCAGTTTCTTCTGAATAGCATTTTAATGGAGAGTTTTCAGTTCACAGAATGGCACTGGCCTGAAGAAGGATTAATATATTTGAATTTGCAATTGAGATTCAAAGATTGTGTCATTTCATTTGAAAGTATAAGTTTCTTTTTTCTTTAAATATTGTCTGTCACGGAATCTAGAATCCGAAACAGCAGTGACATGCTTTCTTTCTGTTTCTTGCTTGGTCCCCAAGGCTTTTAGGTAGCGACTGCTTCCTTGGGGGTCAGTCAGAAATGTCATCCAAAAGCTCATGTGCTGCTAGTTTGGTCCTCAGCTGACGGCGGTGTGTTATCTTAGAGGAATGGGAACAGGGAAGCTTGTTGTCGTTGTGTTGGGGGCACAACCTTGAAGAACACGTGAGATTCGGGCCCCTTCCTCCCTCTTCTTTGCTGCCGCATCAATGAAGTGAGCATCTTTATCTCACCATGTGCTCTCACTATGATGCTCTGTCTCCACATGGTCCAAGCCACCCAAGCCAGAAGCAAAGATGAAAACCTCTGCTACCATGTTGCAAAATAAATCCTGCATCCTTTTCCATTGTTTCCCTCAGGCATTTTGTCACCGTGTGACGCAAAGCCCACCCACACGACGCAGATGTGCAGAGGTGTTCGATAAGGAAGGTCTAGGAAGAATCCCCTGCTGTTTGTTTCACTGACGCTGATGATATTGACTCCAAGAAAGCAAATGTGGAACAAAATAAGACACCATTTGAGTGTCGTGTCAAAAACATGTCTAATCTTCTCCAAATTTTATTAGCATGTAACAACATAGCTAGGGAGTTAGCATTCTCTCGTTTTCTGAAGGCCTTATGCTACAGGCTACAGTGCTCCGTAGTTGCTAGCGTACCCGGGCCCATGTTCTGCCAGTGTGGAGGATTGCACGGCAGGCTTCCCTGTTCACATTCAAGTTCGCATGGACTGACTTGGAGGCTTCAGCTCCAGCCTTGGCTGTGGAGCCGGAACGTTTCCTCCTATAAATGTCTGATTTGTGGCTCTGTTGACTTTTGTTTAGCTTTCCTGTTTGTCATATCTCGCAATGCTTCCTTTCCGTTAAGAATATTTGGCAACTTTATTGAAACATGCTGGCTGCCTTAAACCGAAAATTTAAAAGTTTAATTTAGGTTGATTATTCTCTAAAGAAAAAAGGAGGATGCTTTTCAGCATAAATTTTCAGTTCCTTATCATAAAAGATCTTTTTATCAGCTGACTTGAGTTAATAGACTTATCTATGGAGAACATGGGACCTTCAAGTTTGTGTAAAAATGATTGCATACTGAGGAAATTTAGATCCCAATAAATATCATCAATTTGTTAGTATATGTACAGAATAAATTATGAAAGTGGTTGTGTATCCTGCTTTACTTTGGCTTCTAGAAAGTTCCAAAGCAAATTTAGGACTGAGTTATAATTATCTTGTAAGAGTCATACTTTTGTCTAATTAATATGTCTTCTGTTCCCCCATGTGACTTCTCTGTTAGCCTCCCAATTCTAGTTCTTCTAATCAGTTTATTGTGAAAACTAGGTTTAAATTTTCTATTTTAGAATCTATCATGAAATAAGAATGAAGGTAAATGGAGCAATTCAGGCGTTTACCACTTATAACTAGGATTAGAGATAGCTTCCTAATTGATTTGTTAATAGTTAATTACAGAAAATTTTCATTTTATGATCCAGATTAAGAGTAAACTTCCTTAAAATGCAGATGTAGCTGCAACATTAATGTATTTTTAAACAACCCTCTCCTACAACTTAGGCTCTATACATTTGAGTCTGGCAATGACACATTTCCAAATGTGACTCGGGTCTGTGTCTTCTACTGTAGGGCCCTCTACAGCTAGCTGCTCTGTTCCAGCCAATGCAGGGGAAGAGTCAGTAAGAGAGCCAGGGCCAGAGGCATGATGCTGTGGCACCATGCTCCCAGCTCCAGTGCGGCTCCTTTGCAAGCAGTCCTGCTGATTTCCCTGCTGCTGCTGTGTAGATCCCTTGCTTCTGGTTGGAGGCTTTAGATTCTTCTTGCTTTAGACATCATTTGTGGGCAAATATGCATGGTGCAGACATTTTTCCAAATATGAAAGGGAAAGTTTGAAACTGGGAGGGAAAAAAAGATTGGATTCATTTTGACTCTGTTCTTGTAAACACCATAAAGCCGACTTAAGCTCTTTGCTAACCCAGAGCACATCTGTGGGGAAGTGTTTTGTTTCTCCTTTCTACAGTAAGGTCAATTTCCAAGTCTTGTGACTTTATAACCTTTTCCCACTAGGCTTCATTTTGCCTCTGGATAATCTTAGATCCCATTAGTTCATCCTCCTTTCATTCATTCATTCATTATCAATCATTCATGAAATATTCATAATATTTTATGTGCCAGGAATAGTAACAGATACTGAGAAAAATGGCAAGAGCAGATGAATAGGGAGCAGTAAAATGGAAAAGCTACCTCACAACATATGTAAGGAAAACAGACCTTGGGTTCAGGAAGAGCACAACTAGCAACTTGGGACATCAGGAAAGCTTGCCTCTAGGACTATATATATATATAGTCCTAGAGTCAATCGCTTATGCACATATAGGAATAACTTTATCTGCTTAAAGTGAAGCTTTTTTACAATAACTTTTGAACTCCTTAAGAACGCCTAATCTGAGAAACTATATCCTCAGCTTTTTTTCACTTTCTTCTCCAAAATGTTTCTTTCTTAGAGAAACCTTCTATAACACTCCATACTTTCAACATATTCATCCTGTCTTTTGAACCTGTTTTATGAAATGATGTAGTATTTGCATATAACCCAAGAACCTGCTCCCTCCCATATATTTGAAACCACCTCTGGAGTACTTAAGATACTTAATGCACTGTAAATGATGCCAGAATGTATATACTCAATATAGATATATTTTTCCTTAACATTTCCTATCTGCATTTGGAATGAAGGCAAACCTAATAGATATTGAAGTTCATCTGGTTTTGTTTACACAAATATTCAATCAAAAGACAATTTCCCAGCCATTTATTCCTTTTAAGTTTAGGTCTTAAAAGTCACATGAGACAAGCTATTATTAATTAAACAAACACACAGTAGATGAGATAGGTCCATGAAGGCTTCCTGGTGCTTTTTGTTTTCATAAGCATGAAAATATTCAAACATTCATTTAGGATAAGGAAATGAAGGTAAGAAACAAGAGACGGTTTAAAATAACATAGTAAATATTATATTTGATTGATTGTGATCTTAAGGATGGGACCAAGAGTGAGCCTGCAGATGCTGGCATTGGATAAGAGACAGGGTACCCTGGTGGAGCCTGACCATGAGAATGAGAGAAGTAAGAATGGAAGTCAATTCTAATTTGGTGAGGAAGAGCAGCGACGGAGGTGTTTCACACCACTGGTGTGAAATCAGGAAACAAGACCATGTGCTCACGGTGAGGTTATGGGATCAGATAGGAGCCCCAGGAATAATGGAGGTTGGCAGAGTCCCTAGGAGCAAGCATAATGGGACTAGCACACTCAAAATCCCAAGGCTGACACTGAAGCCCATTAAGTATATAAAGTAGCAGTCTGCTCTTGTGTAATTTTCTCCAACAGAGCCACTATGCTTCAGAAATATAGACGGAAAGAGGGAGAGGAAAGAAAAGCCAATGGTGGGCAAGGAGTTCCAGGCTGATACCAAACATGGCGGACAAATTCTAGTCCCAGATGTCACCATTTCATCTGTATTAGCTCAGGAAACTGAAGTGGAATGGAAATGAGACTCGAGAGACACAGTGATGACATTCTCTGGGACACACAGAGCAGGAGAGTGGAAGGAAAAAACACATCAAATATTTATGATGTGCTTGAGAATCACAGCATGTGCTCCAGCCCCAGGGTTCCATGGACACTGCTGAAGCCAAATCAACTGAGTTGGGAACCCACTAAGGGCCAAAGATGCTTTCTAAATTAGTATAAGTTGTGCTGATTGTTTGAATATTCCCATTGCTTAATGTCTGTGGTGCATGCTGAACTTGTAGTTAATATACCATGTTAGTTAAATTCTTCTAAACTGGGTTTACTTGTTCTGTTGTTCTCTTAAACACAAAAGCACTTCACCTACAAGCCAATAGGCTACTCCACAACTTCGTGTGTTTCTAGAAACTGCCCTGTGTGGACAAAAGTGAATGCTTTTAGACTCAACTAAGGGTAAAATTCAATGCTCATAGGGAGCAAAAGTCTGAGAGTGAGGCTGTTACTGGTGCACAGCACCATTACATCGAAGAGTATGTGTTCTCACACCTTGAAGAAGATGTCAGCTTGCCTCGGTTGCTCTGGTCCTTTATATGCCAGTTGAAAATGTGATGGTGGTAAAATTCTCATAGTTTTGCTTTGCAGATTTCTGCAGTTGAGATAGAATATTTTTCTGAAGGAATACAACGTGTTTATCATGTATGAATTACTCAACACTTAGAAGACACCATCAGCATTGTTGCTATTTGCATGGCATAAAACTACAGAAGCTTGCCTGGTGCAGGCAGTGGAAAGTTTATGTGTCTTCATGCTGGCTCATTCTTTTACATCCAAGTTGAAAGTAATTTCACAATAAGAACATGGAGGACGGTCCATCTTATGAGGCACTCTAAGCTCCATCCCTCTTCTGGACAGAGCACTTAGCATTTACTTCCATCCCCAGTGGTAACTTGCAGTTGAGTGTTGGATTTTCAAACAGCTTGGGGATTTGGAAAAGCAACTGATGTTGTCAGTAAAAGTCCTCCAAAACTCTATGTGTGTATTTTACAGAGAGCTTGTGATGCCTTGATGTGGTTAGGTGACCAGGGTTACTGGATACAGGAGAATCCAATCATCATAACGCCCATCATTAGAAAGCCCCAAGTGAAATTGGGATGTCCCAAACTTCTCAAACTACTTTTTCCTTCTGTTGTTTCCATTGCTGCTGTGCCGAAGCTAAAGCATTCTTGGCCATTTACTTTTCCTTTTAATTTTTTAACCCATGGGTATTTTAAAGGAAAATGTTATCCATGTGTTTTTTATTCATTTACACTTAAATCATTAATAGCCTGTTTTGTAAGAGCTTTTTGATGTTCAAAACAATTTCCCAGTCCTTTTCATCAGCCATTTAAAGCTGATCTTCTTTGCTTTTCTTCCCGCTCTGCTCCTCACTTGGGAAACAAAACAAAACAGAAAGTTGAATTCCATTGGGAGCAGATGATTTTGTTAACCCCAAGGAATGGCTCCCTTAAAACTTCAGCCCACACACACCATTTTTTTTTCTAACCTAGGACATGTGAACCTGTCTCCTATCTCAGATACCAGGTACTCACATAGGATGTCTTTTCATTGTTATAACATTGGTGAAATTAGAAACCCTTTCTGTGAGTAATCTTTCTGTTAAAGTAAACTATAGTCTTTCCTCTCTGTTCACAGTTGCCTCCTCCCGTGTGCCATGCTGTGCACTCACCACACCTGAAGAGGTACCAGCTGTCCTACTTACCCCCATGAGGACTTCCATCTTTCTCGGGCTTTACAGTATTATTCCTACAGCATCACACTGGACTATGGCTCCAAATTCACACCCACCGGTTCATCTAGATCATTGAACTTGTATATACGAAGTGCTGGCAGGAGACTGAGCAGTGCCATGCCACTGTCGGGATTTCTAAGCTACTTCCTCGCATGTTATGAAAAGCGAGCTTTGGCAGGATTCATTACGGGGAGAATGTTATTTGTTACGACATTTGACTTTGTATGGAATTCAGTTTTATGCATTGATGACAACTGGGGCTTTCAGACCGAGCTTTCTGATGTATCTTCTCCTGGCAATGTTGGACATCTGATTGTGAGAACTTTAGCTCTTCGGAAGTCTACACACTGAGGCACCCAGAGGCTAATCCACAGGTCTGCTCACAGCCTGCATGCATATAGCCAACCAAAGCAACTAAGCCAAACATTAATGGAAGTACTAATGGGAAAATGAGTGCCTGAGTTGGGAACTATTTATAAATCAAACATTTACAAATATAACACCACATAGCAGAAGTCAGGGAAATCTGGATACTCTTTCACTTGCCAATTTAGTTCGCAGAAATCTATGGAAAGGGAACAATGATGGATCACTACAAAGTTAGTTGCTACAGATATTTTTCTAATTGTGAAATACGTGGAAGAATATAGAGAACTCACTCCACATAACCAACTGGGGAAATAAATCAATGAAGTAAAGTGTTTCATAAAATGAAATACGTGAAATTCATTTATGATATGGCTCCAGGGGAAAGCAAAAGGATGGGGGAGCTTTGCTCTTTAGTCCATTAAGTATAAACCAAATTTTACAAGAGAATTATCATATTATACTGAGACCAAATAAGTGATAACTTAGAAGCAAAATTTAAACTATTAAGGATAATTTTAGTTTTTATTAAATATATTTTAAATTTTTCTGTAGCACTTCTCATGTACTTCTACAATGTTTTATGTTTTAAAATACTTCAGCACCTTTGCGTTGTTAAAATAAAACTGAATAACAAAAGAAATTTTAGCAATGAATTCTTACCTAGTACATGCATATTTTTAACAGCATTTTTATTTAATTTGTTGTTTGGGGTATTATTATTAGTGTGTGTGTGTGTGTACATGCACAGCACTTATGTGACTGGTGCCCACAGAAATCAGAAGAGGGCATCAGATACCCTGGAACTGGAGAAGAAGACAGTTTGGAACTAACATGTAAATGCTAGGAATCAAATCTGAGTCCTCTGGAAGAGCAGTCGGTACTCTTGACTGCTAAGCAATCTCTCCACGTTCAAGCATATGGTTTTATACATGAGTTTGCCTCTGACTGTGTAAGATAAACTAAAGCTCTATATTATTTGATAACATTTAATCTTTCATAACTTCTGCTGAGGATTAAGCATTTGCTATTGCCATCTTCCTGTGAGCCAAGAAAATATAAAGCCCTTTCCTTAAATGACTACTTCTCTTGACTTAATCACATAGTCATCTCTATCTCAATTACGTTAGATTAATAGTCTATTTTTGTCAGCAACTCTTTCACTATGGATATAAATAAACCTTAAGACTTTGCAATAGTCATAGTATTATCACTGAATTAATGTCGCAAGTAGGAATTTAAAAGTAAGCATTCATCTCTATTAGCAGACTTGAATTTGAGGGTTCTAATGATTTTTTTTCCAAAAAATTTATTTTCTCTAATTTAAGTAACTCTGGTTTAAAAAGCATTCCTCTGCTTCTTGCTCATAAAAGCAGTTATTAATAGGGGAAACAATGTTATCCTACATGACCATTGCATTGTTGCTTTGGCTTACCATCAGTTCATCTCTCTTCTCTTGCTTTTCCTTGCTACCATGAACTTCAAAATTGCTAGAACTTCCTACCAGAAAAAGGTTCTGAATAACTAAGCTTAAACTGTGCTGATCTCATTTAATCTTCAAAGAAACCTGAGAGACAGTCTGTTACTGTCAGCTCTCTCACACTGTAACAAAAGTGCCCTGACAGACGACTTTGGAAATAAAATAGTTCACTTTAACTCATATCTGGAGGTTTGAAGGGCATGGCAGGGTAACCCACAGTTTTGTGATTTTCAAAGATATCAGTAGAGAATAGAAAGCATACCCTGGAGCAGACATTTGCACCATGAACAGAAAGCAGAGAACGCAAGAGAAGAGACAGGATCCTCCCAGTTTGAGAGCATGTTGCCAGTGACATAAGAACTTTCCTCCAGGTTATATCTATTAACCATTGCATCATTTACCAGTAGTGATATATTAGAAACCAAGCCTTTAGCACAGGACCATTTGGAGGCTATTCCCACATTCAAGATGAGGCAGGGGTGATTATTATTACTCCCTCCTTTCACAGGAAGAAATCAAGACCCACCAAAGTCAGGTCATTTGCCACTGAGGAGCAGGGAAGAATCAAAAGCAAACTAGTCCAGCTTGTTCTGTTTGCATCCCCTGTCCATGTTCTCTGCCTAGTGACTGAGCTCCTTTCCTTGTTTAGCGGTAAAAATGCGTTTAAAATACCAGAACAAGCTTTGGCCCACTTACATGCGCTATTTACTCAATTAGACAAATGGGATGTGCCCAGCTCCAGGGACAAAAGGGAGAAGAGTGAGAGTCTTCTCTTCTTGCCCTTTGCAGTGTACATCTGTGCACTTCTCAGGTTACACAAGGCCAAGTATCAGCTCTATTTAATCTCTATTTCTTATAAATCTGATACATGATTTCTGGCAATACAGTTCTTAGAATAAAATTTAACTCTATTAAAATCACTTGGAGTTCCAATAAACCACTATAGTGGACTTTGCCAATAGGAGGGAAAAATACCCAAATAATTATCCCACTGTTAAAGATGACTTTATAGGCTTTAAAATGGCTCCTCTGTTTTCATATGCAAATTATATCACAATATCTTGAAAGGATAATTGTAACATGAGGGGCCCTGCTTGTTGGGGTTTTCTGTCCCACCTGGTTCCCCACAGCCAGCAAGCCCCAAAG
>LOJH01004016.1:7340-23144 GCA_001685095.1 Ellobius talpinus
CCGGCATTAGCAGTTCCTTCTAGGCTGGTGATTCTGAAAGCAACACTGCCAGGCAGACTCAAATCCGCAGTCTCCGGGGACTCTAGGTTCCCATTGCCCATCGCCTTCTCTGGGGAACAACTGCTATCCTTCCTGAGGACTCAGACTCAGGCCACACCTGACCTATCAATATTCGGGGTGAACTATCTCTTGGCACATCTGAACCGGATAAGAGCTTCTAGAGGACAGAATCTTGAGAATGGCTGAGCTCCTCTAACGTGACCATGAATGTGCAATGTGGTAGGTTAGAGACACAGCTTCCCTACACGGTGAGTAGGAGACCAAGCCTCCTTTCACTGCTTTTCTCCATTTCAGTCGGCCGAATTCTCTGCTTTAAGCATCAACATTCTCATTCCTTAAAGTGTTTGCCCCATAGTATCTGACCAGAAACAAAATTTCCAGTTTTCCAAAGCATTGTCCTTCCCTTGTTCGAATTATGTCTTCTAATCTGTACTTTTCTAGGCAGATTCCTCCATGCTGTGAACACATACATCCTGAGCCATGTATGAAAAGCGTATGAAAACCTGGATCCTGAGACATGCATAAAGGACAACATAGCACAGTGGTGCTGAGGTGGCTGCAAACTCTCTCCCTAATCTTAGAACCTGTGGGAATCTCTCAGGCTAACAGTAGCCTTGCCTCCTTCTCTTATCTCCCTTATCATTCATGCATGTTTTTTCCTGCTTTAACTGCAGACAGTGTGTCACCCAGCCTTCCCTGCCGTATTTGCCTTGCTTGCCCATCCAGACTTCAGAGGATAAGCTACTCCTGCTTCCTTAAAAGAAAACTCCCCCACCATGAGCCAGATGTTCTCCTGCTCCCTTAGCACCAGGGAGCATATAGCTACCAAAGAAGCAAGGCCCAGCTTCTTGTTACTGTGATGGAAAAGCTTACCTTCAGATACAAACATCATTGAGCCCAGGAATCAATGCAAACATCATACCTGGTCTGCTGTAGAAGTTGCTGAACACTTTGGGGCAGGGCACTGTGACAGTTTCTCCAATGTCTGCAGGGCGCCAGCATGTGATATTGTCCCAGACACCACTGCAGCCTGGAAGAAGCGAAGAATTAGGTGCAAATCATGGGCCATGAGAACACACTGCTTAGAAGGGGACAGGAGGATGAGTGACAATCTAAACAGCTCCGCAAGAGGGAAACTGCTTGTCACATAGCTGTCAAGGCATTTTTCTATGAGATACTCACAGGGCGCTGGAGTAGCTTGGGTGTTCATTTGAATACCTCTGAAGAAAGCAACAGGTCTGTGGTCGAAAGCATGCGAATAATTCAGGTTTCACTGTGTACTTTTAAAAGTTTTATTTCTTTTTAAACTGACAACTAATAATTGTATAACCTTACAGGGTAACTGAGATGTTTTGATACAATGTGTACATTGAAGGATAGGTGAACATTTAAAATTAGTCACCCCTCTATGCAATAGGTCACTAGACCATGTTTTTATTACCCAATTGAAACTTCTTGCCATCTACACAGCATCCAAAGTTGGCCTTTGGTGACACCATTCTACATTTTGCTCCATGAGTCAAACTTAGATTCCACATAAGAGAGTTGGGTGGTTCTTGTCTTTCTCGGCCTGGCGTATTCTACTATGCATTGCATCAGGTCCTCTGGACCCATCATAATATGGCAAATGGCATAAGTTTTCTCTTGTATAATGCTGAACAAGATCCCATTGTATTTCTGTATCACATTTTAAAATAAAAGAGAGAGTGGTTACTTTTTTTTCTGATTTGCACGTTCAGTGTGGTAAACTGTGCTCCTCATGGTATTGAGTCTTCTGGAGACCTAAGTATGGACTACTCCAGGGTGAAGTTAATGGTCTCGTGAGCTGAGCCTGGTTAGAGCACGGTTCACCAGTCATATACCTTAAATATGTTCTGACACCTAGGACACTGAATGATACTTTCCTTTGGGCTTCGGCTGGCTGGGTTTGTTGATCTGGTTCTTCCTGTGTTTTTTTCTTAGACATCCACTTGGAAGATCTACTATACCAGCATTTGAGGGGGCCTACAAAGCTGGGGGTACTAAGTCACTAGGTCTTCTGACAGTCTCTTAGCTCCCTTTATATCTTCCCAAAGGGATTTTTATTAGTTTTAAAGAGGCATGAGCTTCAGCTTCACTTCCTTCAGTCTATTTTCCTGCTCAGTGAGGTTAGGAGCAGGTTCTGCAAGCCCAGCAGTTACTGTGGGTTCTGTCCGTGGCAACCTGGGCTTGTCCACACTCATGCTGGGCTGTGGGCATGGCCTGATGTGCCTAGGCATTATTCCCCCTTGAATGGATTGCCCTGGAAGGACTGACCTCACCCCAATAGTCATGTGAGAGCTGTATGGCTGAGAGAGGCTCCTTGGACCCTTCCTCCTTGGTTGTGTCCACTGTGTGCAGCCAAGGATGACACTAGCTAATGTGGGTAGTGTTTCCAGTAGGATAGCAATATGGAGGGACATCTTCCTTCCAACAATCAAAAAATCCTAAGTTTGAAATCACAGAAGCAAAACTACTTGTGGAAATGAGGCAGGGCAGGCTTGCCCAGACAGTGCTCACCACGAACTCAGTTTGTACAGCCTTGTCAGTCTCTTGTCATCTTGTAATAATCGAACTCAGTTTGTACAGCCTTGTCAGTCTCTTGTCATCTTGCAATAGTTGCAAGGGCTGAGGAGTGAACGCTCCCATTCTGACAATGTCCAAAGACCTCCTGACCAGCCCCTGGGACTGGAAACTTAAAAACCTTCCATTCCTGTCCCTAAGTCATCATGGACCATTCTTTGCACTTCCCACATTGCTGTCCATACAAGCTGTCAGAAGTCCTCCTGAAGATGATATCCAGAGGATTCTCTACTGCCTAACAGCAGCAGAAACACCCCTGGATGCCATTTTCCTGCTCTGGGTGGCCAATGTGTAGTCTAAAGCAGGCCACAAAAGTCTTGGAAATGAAGTTAGGAAGCCCGTGCACCTCACCTCTGAATTCTTCCTTGGGCACGTGTCCCATCTGAGCAGTGGGCCCCAGGGGCCCGTGCACCTCACCTCTGCATTCTCCCTTGGGCACGTGTCCCACCTGAGCAGTGGGGCCAGGGACCCATGCTCCTCACCTCAGCATTCTCCCTTGGGCACGTGTCCCATATGAGCAGTGGGGTTGTGAGTGCACAAGTGCTTTAATGTGAGAAGATGAGAGGGGGGCAGAAGAGAGAGAAGTCATCGTAACTTACTAATAGGAAGGAAAGTGGTGAGGGCCTCAGTCATGGCAGCTCAGCTCAACCGGCTCTTGATGGAGACATGAGATAAGGCCAAGTTTTTATTATAGAAAGTGGATTTTTTTTCTTTTGTTTTATCCCAGGAGGAACCAGACAAAGTACTTCTTGTACCCTGGCCATTCCTTGCACAGAATTTGCTGTGGCCAGAACAGACATCTGGCAGGACACAGAATTAGAGTTCCTCTTGGATTCTATGGATGTGCCAGGCTTCCTAGGTCATGATCCAAGGAGGAGAGCCAGGAGCAGAGCAGATCCTTTGGAGAGTACCCTGTGAGTTCTTCAGACTCATGCCTCCAGGTAAAGCATCAAAGGGACCCCCTATTTTACATATGATACAACTGTTCAGTGGCTGAGCCAAAAGCCCCGGTGCCTACTCTATGCTGTAGCCTAGCATTAGCCTGCTCAGACGCCCCCTCACTGGAGCTGCCTCGGTGTTATTCACGGACTGAATGCTGCAATGGCCATGCAGGCCATCTTGCTGGGTCAGCTTAACCTTGAGGAACACATAAGCAAGCTTCCAGATAGCTTTCTCCTCAAAACAAGTACCCAAGATCTAGCTGTCATGTCCAACCCTCCTTTCTCCTGATGTGTCTTCCCTGCACCATATTATCCAGATAAAGGAGAAGGATATAGCATTCCACAAGTACCACCTACTCATAAACTGAAGACAGGGGTGCAGAGGGAAATCTCAGACCTACCTAAGTCTTGCTCAGGGGTCTGTCCCTTAGGGCCTTTACCCTGGGTCCTCCATGGGTCCACTCATCACCACAATCTCACACATACATACATGGAGAGAAGTCATAGGACTTTGTTTTACAAGGAATAATATCATTTATTATCTTCCCATGTAACAAGGTTCTCACATTTGTCATGTTATGTGTGTAGAATATGGTTATTTTCATTGGCAGCACGATATTCCAGAGTCTGATTTTAACAGTTAAATCCCCATTTCAAGTCCTTAGTATCCATTATGTTTATGCAGTAATTGATAGGAAATATAATAATTAAATAGAGAAGAGGGATAAAACGAGTGCATGGGCTTGCCTTTTAAAAGGAATTGCAGTTCTTTCCTAGTTGACGAATAATTTTGAGAAAACTAGTTGAATATGTGAAGAATCGGCACAATCAACAAAGAGTATGTAGAGAATCAACATAATTCTCCTACAAACAGCAAATTCAGGTACAAACCATTAGTAGATACTAAAACAGATAATGCTGACTGCTTCTGAGGCCCTGTCGGTAAGACAACCCAGGAATAGAGCCCATACTAACACACTCACCAATGTTTATGTTTGCTCACTTGTGCAGGGCATATCTTCTTAGGGCTCATTTGTGTATGGCATACCTGTTCTATGGTTCACCTTCCTGGAGCTCAATGGTGTGTAGTACACTGATTTAGGGCTTCTCTGTGTGTGTGGGGGGCATCTTTCCAGAGTGATCCTGGGCAAGGCACACCTGCCCAGGACACACCTTCTTGGGAGCTCACTTGTGCAGGATATTTACTGGGGTCTCTTGTGCAGACACACCCGTCCAAGGTCCACCTATGTTAGGCACATCTGTGCAAGGGGCACCTTCTTGGAGCTCACATGTGCAAGGTGCACTTGTGCAGCCCTTTGTCTTTTCCCCAGTGCCTGTTGAGCTTGGAGGTTACAATTTCAAAGCAGCAGAGTTTCGGGAAAACTAATCATCATTTTTGCCATCAAACCTACTGATCCTCTATGCCTGTCATCAACTTAAGAGACACAGAGCAGGATGGAATTGGAAATTGAATTGGGAAAGATAATTTTCACAATTGTTTTGTCCTCTTCTGAACTATGCCAATCTATTTTGACCTGAATTGTCTCAGACTCCTGCTTGTTGGCCTCACAAAGATAGTATATTGTATTGTTAAAGGAGGGTGCTCATTTCTCTGCATTGTGCTCACAAAAAGTAAATACTCAGTGGTCTTCTGAAGGAGCCCTGGTGAAGAGGAGCAATGCAGGGTCAGGACGGCTGCTACCTCCCTTGACTGATCAGACCCAAAGACCATAGGGTTGGCCTAGGCTAGCCTACCCCTCAGGCTGCTGACAGTGTAGAGGCCAAATCCTAACTGTGTGGAATACTTACCCTCAGCCTAGTTACATCTCCTGGAGCCTTGCAGGCTCACCTGAGGTGTGACCCACAGACATTTAGCAATTTTTCATCATTACTTCACTTTGGCTTGCAGCTCAGAAATCTTAAATAATATCATTTTGGGATACCCAGTATTAGTGGGATACTTGTGCCCTCCACCTGAGCTGACCATGCAGAGCAAATGCATTAACTCCTAAACAAGCAGCATTGTTACAGATGTGGATGTTCTCTGAACAGCTGTTTCCCAAGCTGCCAAACTGCTGTGCAAACTTTTCTCCAAGTTTGAACACTCCTATGTGAAGTCCCTTCCCATAGTAATACAAGCAGTAAGCAATTTCTTGGTGTTGCTACCTGAAAACTGTACAGGGAATTCCAGTGTTGCTGTTCCACTCATGCTCCATAACGAATCCTAATAAACTTAATGGTTCACCAATCTGGACTTCGGTGGAATGGCTTCTTTTGCCTGTGGTTGGTGCCCTATCCTGGGTGACTATGCTTGTTCACATCTCCCTTAGGAAAAGTCACAAGGTCCATACAGGCAGTTTGTAACCAAGGCTTTCTGTCTCAATGTTCACTGTACACAAGGCTCCAGAGCAATAAATAAATCTACACAGGAAGCAGGATGTGGACCACCTGGGTCCGGATTTCACAGTGCCTCAGAATGTGAATGTAATATGCTGGCTTTCTCTGTAGATGCTGGCTGCTCAAGTGGCTAACTAACACTTCTTCTGAGTGCTCTAGAGTCCCAGTTAGCTACTCTGAGGGTAGAGCACCGTTATAGGAGTCCTGCAAGTGAGAACCTCCATCCTTTTATTTTGTTCTAAGGGTGTTTCATTTGTTCTTAAAATATTGCCGGTGAGATCAGTACTCCATCCATGCGTTAACTCATCTAGGTATGTTGCCAAATGCCATTTTAGGAAAGCTGCAATTAGGAATAATGACAGTAACTGAACTGGGAGAGAAGCACAGCAAAGAAACCTTTTGAGGGAAATACCCAAAGCAATAGCCTGTCAAGACCAATGAATGAAGCGCTCTTTCGAATGCATGCTCCTCTCAGGAGACTGTTAATGTGGGTATAGATGATGGCACACTGGGGCTATTCAAAAGATTATTAATGGGACAGGCTTAAGGTCTGTCAGGAACCTAACCATCCACGGAGACAGATGCTAGCCAGCATATGGCTCCTATCTACTGACTGCAGCTTTTAAATGAGTTGTGGGGCATGCTGCTTAGACATTGGGAACTATCAGACTTTCAAAAGAGAGTCTGCTGTCCTTGGTGCCACACTGTTTCTCCCAGGAGCTTCTTGACAAGTTCTTCCTTACAGGAAAGGGTAGCAGAGGCTTCGTCTGGGGTGTGCTGGTAAATGGGACCACTCTCAGTATAAGAGAAATGACCTAATCAGGTCAGGACTCAACAAACCAGGACTCCATGTGTTTGGAGTGCCACATGGGTACTGCGCAGAAACCAGGTAAAATGCTCAGATTCTAACCAGGATGTGGCCAGAATCTCATTCCCAGCCTCTAGGGTGGAGGATTAACGAGCAACCAAGGACTGGAAACATCATTTCCAGGACACTGATGCTGGATGACTGGGGAGTCAGCTCACATCAGGCTTCTGAATCTAAAACAGCAGCTTTATTCTGGGTTCAGGTGGGTCCCAAAGGTGGGGACCAGGTTCTGGAACTTGAACTAAGTTTGTACCATGATTCAGACCAGACACAACCCAAGCTGCTAAGATAAATTATGCTGAGAGCATAATTTGCTCCCACATAAAATACTCCAGAAGCTTTTCTCCAAGGTTGGCTGTGGCCCAGGGCCTGCTATTACCTAAGGGAGTTTAAGGCTGGGCAGAGTCGGGAGACGTTTTGCATAGCAGCAGATCCCATCTGGAGGCTACATCAATGGCATGGAAAATCCTGCCAGAGGATCGCAAGATAATCTCCCTCAGATTTATGATCAGGACCATCCCAGTGTATCTACTAGTAGGGCCTGACACATCTAAGCTGGAACTGACCCAGGCAAGGAGACCAAAATGCTGGATACTCCAGGCAGCTGTGAGTCCAACCCCTCATGGACGATAATGCCAAGCTACCATTCAGCTGTAGCCAGGACAGAGCGGTACCAATGTAGAACCAGAGGACTATGTTTTCCAGGGTGCCTAGGCCCTAGAAGGTTGGCAATCCGTGCCTTGGACTAAGATCCAGTGCCCCCATTCTATCTGTCTGGGACAGATCCCACTCCTCAAGGCTATTTCTGAGACATAAGTAGTTCTGCTCTGGCCTCTGTCATGAAGGACTGGCATGCTCCGGAGATGACGGGGCCCTGCAGCTGGAACCTTCCCTTTCCAGCTTACTCTGACCCCTCTGCCTACAGGGCAGAGTCTGAGTACTATCACTTCCTGCTGCGTCCTGCTGGGCATGGCCCCTGCTGGATCTCCTCCACATCTTCTTTCAGCAGTGCTCCTGCGTAGGAACAGGCTTAGACATTCCCACAAAAGGAGATTTCCCTGAGCTTGAAGCAGCCTTCTTCCATGGAACATCCTTAGGGTGGCACTGCGCATTCCAGCCGTCAGGCCTTTCTGTTCTTGTCTCCTTAGAGTTTGGCCTCTTGCTTCCCAATCTGTAGAAATGGCTTTGGGGAGTTACTTTTGCCCATCAGTTTCCACAAGGAACATTTCATCTCTCCTCTGGAATGCTATTTGCTTGTCATGTTTCTTCATTTCAAGGATGCCCTGGCCTTCCTAATATATAGCTCATCTTGAGACACTGTATCGCCACCCTCACGGCTACAATACCATTCTGCTCTCTCCCCATCTATGCTTATGCTCCTAGCCTGGGGCTACCACCACCCCCTGCATCTGAGATCAGCCTGACACAAATCTCTCATGCCAGTGCCTAAACCCCAGGTAGAAATTCCCCTCTCCTTCCTTGGAACTTTCGGTACATTTTGGTGCAAGAAAACCATGTGTGCATATTTTTATGTTCCCAGAGTGTTTTAAATTACAGATTAACCTCCTAGAGGTTTCCCACCGGGTACAGCACAACTTCATGGCTGGCATGTATCGCATTCTTATCCACAATGTGTGACCTACTGCTACTCTCAGGTCCTTCCTAAGCAGTTTCTATCCCCCAGAAAGCAGGGCACTCAGGAAAGGTTGGGCAGCAACCCTTCTATATCTGCCTGGCACAGACTGTGGGGATTATCTGCATCATCTCATGTGGTGTCTCTCTAGTGAGTTGTCTAACCTAGAAAAGCCACAACTGCTTCCCGTGCCCAGGAGTCTTAATGCAGGCCCAGAGACAATGGAAAGAGGTTTATGTCAGGGGCATAATGGAAGAAGCAACATGGAAAGATAAGCCAGATCTAGACCTTAGAGGGAAAAACACAGGGCACTGCTGGAACCTCAGAAGCCAATATAGTCCAAGAAAAGAAAACACTAACTTTAGCAGCCAGGTGGTAGTGACCTGGCAGAAATCCTCATCTGAGAGGCAACTTTGGCTGAATACACAGGTGAAGGAACAGAACAGGACTTCCAGTCTGGGAGTGGACTTGGAGGTCAAGTAGCACCCCTATCTTTGAGCAGACACTGAAGAATGAGGCAATGTCCTTCTAGAAAATGCTGCTCTGTCTCTAACAACCAATGGGTACAGAACCAGTAGATGTACAGGGTCTAGGGCCTAGAAAACCCTTCCACCTGAACTCACTGTCCTTACCCAAACGTCCTGGGCTTCTGGTAGCAAGCCCAGGACCCCTCCTCTATGACCAAGCAGAGAAAGTCTCACGTACCATAGGAGTGAGCACCCCCTGCCCCTTGTTCTGAACAACATCACTGGGGTCCTGCAGTCCCTATCCACTGTGACAGACCTGTGTCACACTCTTCCTGGACCTCAGCACCTGGTGGAACCTCACAGTTTGGTTTTCTTCTTGGTTCAAATTTTCTCCTCATGGTTCAGTCCTCACTGACCAAGAAGAGCTGCACCGCATCGGTGGGCCTTGCTATTTACTGGGACATGAGATTAGTGACCTGAGGTTAGTCAAATGTTGGTGAGATGTTTTATTCCTAAGAACATCAGGGTACCATTTCTAATAGCAAAATTTTGTCATTCTTCAAAAAGTTCAGTCGATAGAAAGGACCAAAGGAATGCACTAGATATTCTATAAATTTGAAGGTGAATGTGAAGCTGACACAGTCTCCAGACTAAAAGAGAGAAAGAAGATGAAAATGCAGACAAAAGCCAGCACGGTTGGCTTTCGAGGGCGCTGTGCACTGGCGCTGTCAGTCTCACAGGGCAAGGGAGAACGGGCATGGACACGCTTCTCATATTTTAACATGTACATACTTTAACAGTATCATTCTGTGTACATAGTCATTAATTGCTAACACTCATTTCTATTGTAAAAATGTTCACTGATTCCTTCAGCAAAAGCTAGTTGAAATATTTTTAAAGGCACAGTGTAAGATTTGGTGGATGTACCAGGACACAGATAGGCTCTCTTTTTCTCTTTCTCTCTCTCAAGAACAATAGGGTAGAAGGACTAATGATCAGTGCCATGGTCATTGGTGATCACACACCATGCCTGGATAATAAAAAGGTGTCTCAATTTGTTGAGGGCTCTCCTGTGTGGGCTACTCAGCCCCTCCATGGGCACCTCCTGAGGAGACACTGCCTGCTCATGTCCACTTCTTTCTGAGGATATCAGACACAAACAGCATTGGGAACCATAGACTGTATTTCTATGAGTAGAGTAGCAATTAAAACACCATCCTTTTGGATGCTCAACTGTCTGGGATTCTAATGACCGGCTGTGGATGTCGTAGGGTGAGGCTACGACCCAGATGCATAGGCCTTGGCTCTGAGAGGCTTCAGAGGCTTGTAGGAACCCTTGTGAATGTGAAGTTGTGCACTGTGGGAGAAGCAGAAACATCTGTCGCTGGCCCGATATCTGTTATTATCATGGAGTTGTGGCTGGCTACTGTCAGTCAGCTTGCCAGCAGGAAATAACCTCAAGACCTGCACAGCTCCTTCCACAAGTCCATGTTTAAAACAAACCAAGGCCCACTGCACAGCACCTTCCTTGACCTGGTTCTAAGCTGACTGTAACCATCACAATTTCTTTGGCGAACATCACCTAAAAAAATTGCAGGAATGGGGTTACCAAGGTATGTAGTCTAACTTTTGTTCTGTTAAGCCCTAGATGACCACAGATGTAGATATGAGGAGATATGGGTTCTTATACTGACTTCCTGGAGGACATTCCTCCATCCTCAACCATCCGTGACCTTAGGTCCCATATCCACACACTGTCAAGATTAAATTTGTCTTAGCAATTAATCAAAATTGGAATATAAACCTCCAAATAACCCCATAGCTTTCCAAGTCCTTAGTACAATTCATTTTAGGATTGACAAGTTTCGTAGGGATTTGTTACACCCTTTTGTTCTGTTTTCTTATTTAACATATAGTAAAATGGAAGAGTTCCATGTCAGGACTGTGGGAAATTATTTTGCTAGCATTGGAGTGTTTTATTCCTAACTTCTGATGTCCTTTTACACCAGTGCCATGCTGCTACAGAATATGAAAGCAGCTCTCACAGATGTGAGGAACTCAGCAGTGTCCCTTCTGACTTCATGAGGCTACGTCCTGTGGCCTCGTCCCACCAGAAGTGCTCCCTCAGCTCTGGCTCCACACAGCCTCTGGCTCCCATTGCCCACAACATCTTCATCCTGGTAACCTACTGCTATTTATATTCTTGGCATTGAAACCCTGCATATTTCAGAGAGCAGACACAGAACTGGGGATGCAGGCTGTCTCTTCTGAAAGCTGCAGAGTGGCTGGTCTGACGGTCAGCTCTGTTTTCATGCAGGTGGCTGGCCAATGACCAAAAAGGTTTTGCAAAATAGAGAGGTGGATAAATCAGATACACAGATATTTCTTCCTGTAAGATAATAATGAAAATAAAAGCCCTCAATGTCCAAGTAGGCATCCACTTTTGAAAGAAAACCCATGAGGTTTTTCTATACACCAAACAAGGGAGGAATCCTACAGACTTGCTCTCCCTGGTCACACCAGCCAAGCACCAAGGAAAGCCGAGCAGTTTTCACAGACTCCACCTAGGCTGTTCATACAGGTTGCCCTCTGGGGACAACCAGGAAGCTTGTCTCAGGTGCTGTCCTTGAGAGATGCAGGCAGCAGGAGTCTCCAGCCTAGGAGCTCCAGCAGCTTGTGTCATCTCCAGCCACAGAGGTCTGCCCAGCTCCCATGAAAGTCTTATTTAAATTTTACTCTTTTTTTTAAAAGATTGGTTTCTATTGTGTATTAGTGTTTGCCTGCACGTATGCAGGAACCTATGAAGTCCCAAAGAGGACATTGGATCCCTTGGAACTATAGTTACCAATGTTTGTTATACCATGGGTGGTGGGAACACAGAAAGTGCTCTTAACTACTAGTCTATCTTACCAGCTTCAGATCTGATCTTATTTCCCTCTCCTCTTCTTCTTCTTGTTATTGTTATCATTGTTGCTGGGGTGTGTGTGTGTGTGTGTGTGTGTGTGTGTGTGTGTGTGNGAGAGAGAGAGAGAGAGAGAGAGAGAGAGAGAGATAGAGAGAGCTTTGCCATAGGACTGTTTTCTGGAACTCTGAATTTGTACTGAACAGAGCCAGTCTCAGTGGCCACAAAGCTGACCCCTTTGTCTCACCTGAAGTCAGTTCTTTAGTGCTAGCCCTTCCTGGGGGCAGTGGAACTGATTGCATATTTGTCTATATTTGCATCTATGGACTGAGGCCAACTGGACAGTTTTGGGGATGTGGCCTTCAGAACCACATGTGTGCTGTAAAATCACAGGTCTTTAAAAGAAGTCTGGAGCTAGAGCCTTAACTTTAAAGTGAGGTAACAGGGGTCTAAGGCAGGCAGGGGAAAGGTGGCTATTTATAGTCTTTCTGACTAGTGTGGGAGTTACTGGTTTGAAAAGTGTCCCAAAAGGTGAGGTGCTAATAACATTAAAAAATGCACTATGTTATAATACTTATTTTTTAAAAATATTATATTTAAAATACTATATTTTTATATATTTAAAATATTATATTTAAAATACTTATTTAAATACTATAATTATTTGAAGTCAAATGATAATTAGGTACATTTAGATGAATATAAAATACACTATGAAAATTAATCTCACTTTTTAAGGACTTATTTAAATGTGACTACTAGAAATTTCACATTAGTTACATAGCTGTAACTGTGTTTTGTTAGGTAAGAGGTTCAGAGTGGAGTCTAGGACCTAGGCCTGCTAGCAAACACCAGGCTACTGTAATAATCTCACCTTGATTTAAATTTCTTTCTTGAAGAGGTTGTACAAGTGACTCTAGAGTAGAGCGATCCAGGACAAAAGGTTGTGGTGCTGATACCCAGGCTGTACCGAGCCATTTTGTACTGTGAACATGGAATGGGTGCACATCAAAGGCCTGGTGTCCCAGAAACTTTCTGTTCCACTCAGAGGACAAACTTGACAAACACACAGTTTGTGTGTCTTCAGAAAACTGACATCCCATTTTCCTGTTGGCTTCTGACAAGTTTCTATCATTCTCAGTCGAACCAACATTAAGGATAGTTAATATTTTAAAATCAAGAATTCAGATATATG
Source organism: Ellobius talpinus (assembly GCA_001685095.1). NCBI lineage: Eukaryota > Metazoa > Chordata > Mammalia > Rodentia > Cricetidae > Ellobius > Ellobius talpinus. Next base: position 20,405 of record LOJH01004016.1, read on the forward strand.
CTGTGATTCCCTGGGAACCAAAGCTGCCTTTGCGGAGCATGACAGAGCCATAACATTACATTAGTAACTGCTGCCTCATCAAGCCATGGAAACTGTTGGTGTTAAGAACTGAGTTTTTCTTTCAAAAGGTTTGGTGAAATCCACACTGACACTATGCTGCAGGAATTCTGTTTGTGGCTCACCAGAACAGTGGCAAGTGTACCTGTCTCTAAGGTGTAGGTAAGCTCCCACGTCCCAGTTAGGGAGGATGCTGGGAAGCACAGACAGTCCACCCGCAGCCCAGACTTATTCCTGAAACCCACCTCTTTGCTTTTCTGTCTGGCTGTTCAGAAGCTCTACACATTTTGTTTCTTCTTCCTGTATTTCCAGATGAAAGCGACATTCTGGATGGATGCTGCTCACCTGTGCAAGTTAAAGAAATATAATAATTAAAAATTACACAAGCCAAAATCTACAAGAAGACCCAAAACCTCACAGTTCTAAATTTCTTTCAAGCTGGCATTCATTTTAAAGAAGGCACTTTCATTTTCCTGGTGTGGTTATTTATTTTTTTTAAAAAAAGCTTTAATATTTATTTTGTAAAACAAACCTAAAATTCGGTAGAATACTTTTCCTGAGTAGGAAAACAAACTGGTATTCTACAGTATATGTTGTTATTACTAACTTAAGAGCAATTGGGCTGTAGAAATTCATACTCTCTCGGAACTGAAGAGCTCCCATTTCACAGCCTGTGGTTTGCTGAAGTACAGCAAGTTAACTCTTAGTGACTGTGGGTGCACAGTTGCTCTGTGCACCTGAGGAGCCCCTCTTTGATCACGCTATAGTGAGAATAGCCTAAGTGAATTTTCACAAGCTCCAGGACACATTAGAAACTAAACCTATGAGTAAAGATAACCTTGTTATCATTGTGGTTTGGGGTGAAGCACCTACATTTAAAAATGAAAGAGATTAGAAGAAAGAGGTGGAGCTGCGAGAACTGCATTCATCCCCAGGAGCCATGGAGGGTTTCTGGTAAAGCTTTCCTAGGGTCCTCAGACATGGCAGAAGCAGACTCCAAGGCTGTTCACCAACAAGAGGGTAAAGAGAGAATTATGAGAAGACTACTCTGATCTGTGTCCTAAGCTGGGATGCTTATGGAGCACTTGCTCTCAGAATTTTGTCTTTTAGTTTGTCTCTCTATGTCTCAATTTCTCCTCCTTCACAAAAACTTGCTTTTATAAGACAGTAATGAAAAGAAACCATGCTCAGTTGGGTATGGCTCTCGGTGTTTGGTTATACTGTTGTTGATATAGACAAGCTAGGATACCATTTCCCGACAGACTCAAAGGATGAAAAGCAATGTAGGATTTTTCTGCCACATTCGCTTCATTTAAAGACCACCTTAGTTTTACCAACTCATTACTACAAAACCACCAGAAAATAGAGATCCCTGATGCCAAGCAACAGCAACACATGGATCTAAATTTCAGAACTGATGAAATGATCAATTAAGGTACTAAAGGCACCCCAATCCCTGATATTCCTGGAACAGAGAGAACAATGAAAAATGTGGGACTTCTGAGAGATTAAAGTGGATGGAGTCTCAAGGCTTCCCCACCGTCCTCGTGAAGTTACCCTCAGCTGTCTGTGGGGGTGGAGAAGATGCACTCCAGAAAAGTGAATTTTCATCAACAATGACGGAGGGATTTCCTTGAACAATCCCTCCCCTCTTGCTGCACACGCTTAGTCGGCTCCCTCAGCCTGGAGGCCCAAGTGTGGAAACCTTGCACAGGGACACAGTTCTCAGTGCAGGGAAGGAAAAGCAAGGAATAAGGCTCACACCATTTTTTCTTTCTTAATTTTTTTTTCAAATAAAGGGTAGAGTTCCGGAGAACTACATAAAACCAGTGTAACCCATGTAGCAAACACCAGTTCAGGGGTTCCTTTGGTTTCCTTAGAAAAAACAAAAAGAGTATTTCCAAAAGGAAACTTTCTTAGTCACACCACGTTCCCTTTGTCACATACTAAACAAACACAAGGACCAGTAGATGGAAAGAGAAATATTTAACCACAGAGCAACTGCAGTTTCCCCTTGGAAGCGAAGCCAGAGCAGGTGGCCCGGGGAAGCGGCCACTCTTCTTGCAGGGTGCTAGGGATGTCCCCAACTCCAAGCGCACAGTCAGACCAAAATCCAGATCGTTCCCGGGAGTCGAGGAGAACCTGGGCCCCCACTTCTGGCGAACCCGTGACGGCGGTGGGAATAGGAAAAGTGCCAATGAGTCCAGCAAGCCAAGGGTTAGGTAAGACTTCAGTAGGGCGCCTGGGGTCCGGTGCATTCTGCTTTGGATCCAGTCCCCTCTCCACGCTCCACCCACTCGTGCTGGGACTCGAGAGGTGAGTCCAGTGGTCCACTGCAGGACGCACCTCTTCGGGAAGGGGACGCGGATTCACTCACCGGCACCAGCAGCCAGCAGAAGCAGGCCAGCAGCACCGACGCCCTCATCTTGGGCTCAGCGCTCCGCCTCGGTGGTGAGCGCCCTCACAAGTCACGGCCCCACCTCGGGGCCTCCCAGCGCAGATTTCCTCAGTCTCGCGCCTAACGCCCTCTCCGCCTTCCAGGCTGCAAGTCCCAGCCCCGCCCCTCAGCCCAGTCCCCGCCTTGCGCCCCTTCTCCTTTAGGCAGAGCCTCTCCCTGGCACTCATCCACCAGGTCTCCGTCCAAGCATTCCTCCCTCCACCCGCGCTCCTCCCTGCAGTGCTG